>JAQGBH010000351.1:0-55988 GCA_034698265.1 Sminthurinus aureus | reverse complement strand
TTTTGTCGTGCAAATCGTTTGAAATTTCAAGGATATATGTAAGCAAGACAAATTTACTTTTCTAACACGCCAATATATGTACAATGTAGGTATTGTGTAATGATTAATAATTAATAATTAATGAAGTATATTATTTTTATGTAAACTTCGTATATATAATGAATGTGTAGCTGTTTCTTATTTAAGTACTATAAAAAATAATAATAATAATAATAACAAGTAAAGGAGGTATTTAGAATGAGGAATGTCAAAAAATTATGGAAAATTTCCCTACTATATTCATTTATAATATAGGCTCATATAATATAATATATTTAAATATGAAATATTTTGTTTAAAAAATAAGTACTAAGTGTAAATTTTTTTACACAAAATTTTTTTTTTGTTCCTTTCTTCCGTTCTCATCCCTAAAATGTTTTGCTCATTCTTAAAAACAGTATGTATTTTACGTAAACTATTTATCTATTTATTTAGCTGTTGATGCTACATCTGGAACTGGATCTTCAATTTCTCGCTGGGCTTTAGAAACCTTCAGTTTATCAATTTTTGGAGTTAAATTCTCTCCGCTCTCCATTGCAAACATCTTCATTTTTTCTTTCTGTAAAGCACAATACGCACAACGTAATAATAAATGAGTAATGAATGAGTAAATAACAATAAAGAAGGGTAAGGAAAATGTTTTAGACTAGAAATTAAGAATCAAAGAACTTTGACCAAAAAAAAAACTTACAAAAGTCAATTTCTCTGGCTTAGGTGTTGCATTGGTTGCTTGCTTTTGTTGCTGCTCGGCTAGTCGACGCCACCTCGGATCTCTGTAAACTTCTTGAGCTCCAATAACTCCAGGCGTATTATTCGATGTTCCTCCAGGACTTAAACCATCAGGACTCCGAGGACTGTTCAACATGGCTGTTGCTTCAGATAAGAATCTCTGAAATTATTCAGAAAGTTGGTTTACATCAAGTTTTATTAACTTCTTGTGACAAGTGACAAGTAGTCATTTAAAGTATTAAATATTATACGGTACATACTGTTACTTATTGTAAAAATACATTATGCATATATCGGAAAATTTGAATTACATTTGGATCTTCTCTGACTCGCTCTTGAGGTTCAGGAGAAGAGGGTTCATTTGTATCAACAGTTTCTTGGAAGGATACGGATTTTTTATCCGATTTTGGCCGTGGTGATGTTTGTGGTGGTGTGACAGGAGATTTTTGTGGAGATTGACTTTCACTTCCCGTCCTATGATTATAGGCAGTTCCAGGTGGGGGTGATTTAGGTAAAGGAGGCGCTAAAAAAGAAGACAAAATTTATATTATGGTCAATTTTAAATATAGGTCAAAGTTCAACAATTCGTACAATGGTTTAATAACAGAAACACAATAACGTTAATAAATATTTGATACACTTTAATTGTTATGTACCTGAATTTGCACTCGGGTGCTGTAGATTTGTATTGTTTGTATTACTATCTTGTTTGGCTGTTGCAGATGGATAACTCGATCTATATGGGGATTGATAAGATTGTTGTTGTTGTTGTTGTTGCTGCTGGTGTTGTTGTTGTTGAAGCATTTGACTTTGTTGACGCCTGTGGTCTTCCTCCTATTCATTAACAAATACCGAGAGAGAAAAAAATACAACATTAGTACTACACATAATGACTTTTGACATAAAAAAAATGATAAATGTATAACATTTTTCATGGGCAAAAAACAAATTCAACATCTTAATTTTGCCCTTTGTACAAACTACAAACATTAAGGAAACACGTACATAAAAGCATCAGTGGATATATATAACGTACACATTTGCTTGCAACTAAATGATACGTAACTTATTAACAATAATAATAAACTACATAAATATTTAATTATATCTTTACCCTTCGCTTGGTAGCTTCTCTAACCAGCCTTTCTTCTTCAGCTTGGGTTGCCTCTAGCTCCAATTTTTTCCGTCTCATAGCCTCAATTTTTCTAGCTCGTTCCTCACTGATGGGATCAATCTTGTTTCCATTACTTACACTTGTATTACTCAACCCTCCCGTGATACCAGAAGTGGAATTAATCTGTGTTCTCTCCATTTGTTGTTGGAGTTGTCGGACCATTATTTTTCTATCATCATCCTCATCATCATCCTCCTCACCTTCACCATCATCTTCTCTTCGAACCTCTTCAGCACGTCGTTGGAATTCACGCTCTAGACGAAGAGCTCTTAGTTGCTCTTCCTACATTTACAATTTACAAAGTAATACATACTATTTTATATTTACCTGTTTAATCTTTCAATAGTGACACTTTTTTTGTACACATGTATGCTGCAAAATAATAATAATAATATTAATAAGTCTTGTTGTTTTAATTTTTCATGGTTATTTTACCTGAGCTGGATTCCTGGTTGGCATACTTTCCAATTCTGAAATTTGTTGATCTCTCCAAAATTTGGCGGCTTCTTTCCTCCTTTGAGCTTCTCTCTCCTTCTCAGCTGTATCCCAAGGGGAAGAATTACCAAGTAATTGTGATTTACCTCCAATGCCATTTCCATTGTTAAACGCGAATCCACCTCCAACAGAGGACGAGGATGAAAATTTGTACTCTTCGGGTAATGGTGGTCGACCTGGTTCCCCACCATGTATGCTATCTGGCCTGTATGATGGCTTGGAAGGCTAAATAGATGGGTAACAAGACAGATTAGTTATTTTTTTAAAAGACGTCGTTTAATCTTCTTTTAACCAATGAATGATAATTTTTGCTTAATTTGTTTTATAAAAATGATTTAAAATGCTTACAACTGTAGGTGGAATGGCTCTTTGTTGACTCGGGATATGAGCAGGAGTATATGTGAAGCGACTTTGATGCTGCCTCTGCATTTGTTGTTGTTTTGTCATCATGAGAGCAGCTCTTTCTTCTCTCCGTCTCAATTCATCTTGCATTTCTAACATTTTTGCCTCCTGAAAAAAGTTTCCCAAAACAATGTATATACATTTTAATTTTTTGTTTCTTGCAAATCATAGCTCACAAAATTCCAATTTTTTTTTTTCAAGTCTACACTTGAGCAGAAATGGCGTATTTATCGTATTTTTATTATGTCTTACCTGGCGCATTAAATCGCGATTCATAATTGGTTGTTGATTGCTCATACTCCAATTCAAATTCCCTTGTTGTTGCAAATGTTGTTGTTGTTGTTGAGTTAGTTGATTTAGTGGAATTTGACTACTTGTATTTAAATTAGGTGGAACACGATATCCCAATGGTTGTTGACCTACAGGGCGGAACACAGCATTCATAGAAGAAGAAATTGAAGAAGGATGATGATTACTTCCCATTTGCTGCTGTTGTGAGCCTGAAATATTTCCAGCTGAATTACTATATGGAATGTACGTTCTTAATGGCATGTTTGCTGGGTTATTCGGCGGAGGTGGTGGTCGGCTACAAACAAACAAACAAACAAAAAACAAAAAGTGATGAACATTTTTAATTTGACATTTGGTATTCTATAAAATAATGAATCATGAACAGTATAGTTTCATTTAAAACAAATTAAAATTCAAAACATATTCAGATATATATTTTTAATTTTTTCAATAGAAAGAAATACACTACTTACAATCCAACATTTTGATAGTATCTTTCATCATCTCCTTGTCCTTGTAAATGTAATGAAGGGGTTGAAGGTTGTTTCCCAAAATTTCCTATACCTCCCATTCCTGTATTTTCTCCTCGGTGTGGATCCGCTAGACTCTGAATAGATCTTGATCTCAGAGCATTTTCCATGGCATTTGGATTATTACTACTTTTTGAAGGGTGTTGCATGGTCATGGTGGATGGATGATGATTGTAACTAATAGATTGTGGATGCTGTGGTTGTTGGCTTTGTTGTTGTGGACCTTGGCCAGGATGATTGTAGGAAGTCGGATGTGGATGACTGTGATGATAGGAGGTAGTGGGATGATTCATCATCATCATCCCTGGAGAACGTATCGAAGGTGGAGCTACCATATTATTATTTATATTATTTCCTACTGGACTATTTAACATCCCTGAACCTGCTGAATTTGACATGGGAATTGGATGCTCTCTCTCATTCATTGCATGACCTATAGGATTAACAAAAGAACAATAATCCATGAAACAGTCTACACTCAAAACTATACATAAAAATTAATGCATAAGAATTTCTTCAAAACTTTTGTCCATTGACTTACTCAAGGAAGGCACAGATTTTGATGAGTGAATTCTTCCTCCTACTGTAATTATTAAAAAAATAAAACATGCAAACTGTTAATTACGAATTTAATACTACAAAAGTTATACATATTTAACTTTTAACCACACGTGACCAAAATGCATATTTTAAAAGTTTCATAATATATTATTATTTATTATATAATTTTCATACCACTATGACTGTGATGACTATTATGGCCTTCTAATTCTTGATTATTTTGTTCACGGAGGACTTTTGAAGGAAGGTCACGCTCGGACATTCGACGAGGTGCATTCAGTCCACCAGCTAAATTAAGTTAAACAATCATAATTTCATTTTAACACATTCATATTTCACATATATATATTTCACGCGTCACAAGTAGGAATTTAAAAATCACAATTGAAATAAAAATTAAATTAAAATAACCCAAATAAACATAAAACGTATTAAAATAAAATGACATAACATGTATTATTATTTATTGCATGCCGATGGTGCTTAAATTATAAATTATATTGAAGATTCAACTAAAATTGCATTCCCTTCATTCCCACAATTATTTAACATAATTTCGGACAAGTGTATACACATTTTTGCAATAGAATATTGCATTAGCAAACGAAAATTAAAGATCATTCCAGCATACCAGATTATAACCTATTAGATGTGTTTCTAATTCTAATTTATACCAAATTCTACTTGCGTGTAAAGTGTAAAATAAACGAGAAATAGGGGAAAAAACTCAAAAATTAATAGATTACAGTCAATTTTCAGTGTACACAAAACAGTAAAGAGTGAACACTGAACATTCATCCTAAATTCCATCAAAGTACAACAGTGCAAAAAAAATTTAAAATATCAATTTCAAATTTCAACCAAACTTCAAATTTCAAAAACAGTGATAAAAAACTGAAAAAAATGTCACAAAAATATAATGGTTACAAAAAACAGGAGGAAAAAAACTCAAAATCAAAATTCAAACTTGAAACAAAAATAGAATTCAAACTTTGTTATGGAAAAATTGACTTGAATTATGATTATCATTATTTTACAATTCCAACTCACAAGGGCTACAAGATGTACTTCGTACAGAGTACAAGTAATTAGTATCACAAGGATGCTGGAAAAATTTAAGTAGACGTGAAGATCCGACAATCCTGGGAACTTCCAAAGCGGTCTCTGATAAACCTTTTCGAGTATAATTTAGTCCCTCAAATGATCGCCATTTCGCTAAAGAACTGTCACTTTGACTGGCTCTTATTCCATTAAAACCCAAGGGACTATTTCGGCTGCTAGTCCCGAAAAAAGCCGAATCAAGATAACTACAAGTATTAGGCGAATCTAGATTCCAATATTCGTTGATAATTTTTAAATATTATCCAAAAACCGAACGACCAGCAGCATTAAGTAGTAAAAATACAAAAACCACAAGCACACACCAAAATCAGTACAAGATACAAGATTCAATTATTGTTATTTTCAATTATTATTATACATTATTTTACGTGTTAAGTGTTAATTAAGAATAGTACAGAGTTAATAATATTGTTTCAGGATTTAATTTTGCGACAGCACTCCCAATTTCCAATAACCAATTTTTTTACATCATAATTTCTAATTTCAGCTTGATTATTCAAATTAGATTCCCAAAGCCGTTTTATGTAATAATTTAAAACATAAAACTACCTAAACCTGTAAAAAATGCTTAATAATTAAATATACATGGAATAAATGATCCTACCTCTTGCCAACACAGGAGATGGTTGCGACAGCATTGTCGCTAGTCCTTGGAAAATCGCTGCTTGTTTGGCAACTTCAAGTGTTACAACTTTTCCAGTTTGGACTAAATACTCTGCAGCTCTGTATTTCCATCAAAAAAAATTGTCATTATTTTCCAATTCAATTAATATTCTCCACATAAAAAAAAACATAAACATTGACTAAAAAAAAATTACAAATAACACATAAACATCCATCCGCTAGGTATAAAAAAACTTTTTTAACAGTTGATGAAAACTTACTTTTCTTGTGTAATACCAACTAAACTCTGTCCATCCACGCTCAATAATTGATCACCAGCAGCTAAACGACCGTCCTGAAATAATTAGAGAAAAAACAAAGTTATTTTTTATTCTTAATTTCTATCAAAATTCATAGTACATCATGGACCAGAAACTTTCCAGAAAATCAATGCTCGTGAAACATTAGCATATCAAAGGGAAATCGGATGAAAAATGACATGGAATAAAATTGTGGTGATTGGTGACATGTAGAAAAAATACCAAATATTGTGCCCTTTTGTCCTGCCGCAATTCCAAATCACAATCCACAATAGTGAATATATTACAGTACGTAATAGGTAATAGTAAAAATCATAAAACATAATGTAAATAGTCTAAAGTATGAAGCCAATTTGTACTATTGACGTTTCTCTTGCTAAACTGCATGTCAGTTTTTTCCCCATTGTACTTGTAATATTTCTATTTTCATGCCAATTTCATCTTGACCACACTCCAAGCCAATTGTCCAGGTACCTATCTACTACCTAGCATGTACAAGTATTTATACCTGCTTCAACCATAAAAACAAGCAAAACACTCAACTATACGCAAATTGGCTATCATCTGAACTCTACACTTGTCGTTGTTTTCTTTTTCCTACTGTCATAATAATAATAATAATAATAGAATAAATATGGCATGCATCATTTTTTTTCTTTCCATCCCACTTCCAACTTCCAACACTCCATTCTTCCCTATTGTATGAAAAAAGTTTCAATTTTCAATGCATCGTGAATAATATCTATTTGAAATAGAACATCGTCTTTTACTTCCTTTTTATTAGTACAGATTTGCATCTTTATCCTTTTTATCATCATTGCTGCATAACATTTTTAGCAACTATTTGATGGTTAAGTTGTACTCCTGCTGCCCTACACTCAACATTCATATACCATATACACATTTAAATACTCGACACAGTCATTCAGCTATATAAATAATAAATAGTAAATGCTAAATAAATGGACTTAAGTTGTATATTATGAATTGTACAGTCTACAGTAGCAGACGAAAAACGAAGAATCAACATACAAAAGGACCATTTTCACGCATTACAATTGAAAATTGAAATTATGCATAGATTGGTACATGTACAATGTACAATCTACAGGAATGACAAAACTTTCTTTTGCACATGTACAAAATACGGCATCTCTATTATTGCAAGTAGAATTTCTTGAGTCTTTCTTGAACAACCACAACAACACACCCTAGGCATTCATCTTCATTCTCTATCCTCTATTATTATCCTTATTGTATAATTCCCAAAGAGTACAGAGTAGATAGATTCATGTCTCTAAGAGACTCTACTCTAGAGTTCTTCAGACTAGAGACTTCAAACAATACCTTTTGTGTACTACATTTAAAAGCTAAATACTACACATTATATTATTATATCGCTCTCTCATCTCCTCTTTCCATTCATTTTGATATTTAAATCCAACGCATACAGATTACAGAGAAGCTCCATATACTATACACCATACTCGCCTACTATCTACCATTTACATACTAGATAATAGATATCGGCACATTCAAACAGTAACAGCAAATAATTTCAAGTGAAATCTCATAGAAATCACTAATAAAGATTTAACTCCCCGTTTTGAATTTTGAATTTTTGATCTGATTTGAGATATGATTGTGGGTTAGTTCACTATCATCTGTCATACATCATACATCATGAATGACAAAGGACAAATGATAAATGACGAAAGATGAAACCAACTACAAACTATAATACAGATATTGTACGAGAGAGACAACATGTACAGCATGAATATTGAATATTGAATATCTATATTATCATCTTTTTGATTGCTACAGGTTGGGCATTACACATTTTAGGCAGAAGGCACCACCGCCGCTCAATGCTCAATCTCAATTAAAGATGCATCCTCCAAGAAAATTACCAATACAGATTGTTGACTTGTATTTAAAATTCCAAGTCAAGAAATTCCTCCATATTCTCTGTGCGCTGTTTGCTGTATTCTTTATACAGTGATAGTCGTATGTATACATAAAATTACTGTTATTATTGTCACTGATCTACTTTTAAGCATATATTATGCAGACACTAGATACTAAACACTAGACACATTTGAAATAGAAACGTGACAATAAACGCAGAAGATGGAGATGTGGAAGACAAAGATAAAGAGGGGAAGAGGACAGGAGTGTCATCGGCAACAAAGATGAGGTTCGTACTTCGTATTTAGTATTTCGTACCACATGTAACATGTAAGAGACTAATATTATACAGTGTTCAGTCTACAGTGTGTCATACGTATCAAGTATAAACCACAATCTTTTAAGTACACTACTTTTCTTCTGTACTCCGTATTCCATACGGCCCACGGGCATTGCATTACATTTTCTTTTGACTTTTGACTGCTTACTACTTAGTTATTTTACTATTCAAATACTACGACCATGTAAAGAATGCAGCCGAAATAAAAGATACAAGAAGGAGAAGAAGCGCAAGAAGGGGAATAATACTACACTAAAAAATAATAATAATAATGCTTGATACTTGACACAATACCTAAGCCCATGTGTATACAGTATATACTATTTTATACACAACTTTGTCAACTTTGCTCTACAAATCCTTTCCCGCTGTCATCACTATCAGTATCACTATCTAGTATCTAGGTATCAGTAGAAAGAGGAATTTGGATTAGAAATAAAAGTAAAAGCGAAAGCACACAGCTTCCGCATACTTTAAAACTTTACAAGTTTGTCCAAAGATTCAAAAGATTCAAGATTTGGCAGCTCTCTTTGAAAATTGAAAAGAACAAAGAACCGTTTTTATTCATCACCATCACATTTCCCATGTACAAATCCTAACGATAGGTACTCGAGATTAGAGGCTAGAGACAAGAGAATGATGCAAAAAATTCCTACGTAACAATAATATGATACACATTACACATCCACATTCCCCATTTACATAAATTGACAATCAAAGGCTATGAAGACAAAAGACAATGAATGACTCATGTTTCCTGATGTATGCATTTAAATAATTGCTTCCAGGATTTTTAATGCAATCTACCCGGTACAATGTAAAATGTACGTGCTGGAGTAAATTAGTCAGCTAGAGTATTCCAGGAATTCTCAACACACAAAAAGAACAATCTAATCCAAACCAGATACCCATAGTAGAAGTTGTAATTTACATATCCTGCTGTAGCCTGCATTTCCCTATATATATTAAATTATTCTACCACTTTCCTCTTTTCACAGGAACCAGAAACGTCCTATACTTTTCATACTGAACTGCAACCGTTTCACATACATCCGAAATCTGAATCCTTCAATACAGAATGCAGAATACCGAATTTACCTTCAGACATTTACACATTTGGTCATTCAATTTCCTATGTAAATACCATTTCAACTCGATACTCTATGTCTACTATGACACGAGACTCGAATATGTAATGCCCGAAATTTTCCTTTTCATTTTCACTTAATTACCCAATCAAAATTCAAATTGCAAAAAGGTATCCAACAAGGTATCCTATGGAATGATTTGCGCGTACTGTTTCTGTGAATCAAGCTGAAAATTTAAGCACCTTCAAGTTGGATCCACTAAGCTGTACCACTGTTCATTGTTTGTTGTATGGATTACATATTATGTGTCAATTGTCAATGTTATAATTATTGAATGCATCTCCGGACCATGAGTATCCCAGTAACTCTCAATTTCAATTTTCTGTGAGACCTACTTGTTGAATTTTTCAAAGAAAAGTAGTACAACTATTTACCATTATTATTATCGTAGATCGTAGGTAAATATTATCATGTTTTTGGCCTTTCAATACTCAAAGAAAATGGGAAAAAATGAGAGTGAAAAAGAAAACATGGTATAATTTAAAAGAATACGTCACATGAGCACCAACCCTACCGTCTACTGCACTGTACTATTTGTTCCATGTTCCATATAGTAATTTTGAATCTGAAGTATAATAAAGGCTACAGACTACAGGACATTTTCTTTCACTATTCACTACATTATTATGCCATTATGTCATCCCAGAAAAATGTAAACAGGTAACACGTCAGAGGACTTTTCTTTATTGAACCCACGCAGACTGTCCAGCCTCTATCCTCCAAACTCACGAAAAATTCTTTCAGCCTTCAACATGAAATCTGGAGTCTTTTTAAACTCTAGACTCTGAAAATTGAAAACGAAATGTCAACATCTTTCCATAGCGCACAGGTGTCTAGTGTCAAGTATCTAGTGCACAGCGTACTTATGTCAGTAATGCATCCATGTGAAGCAGTTCAAATTTCAAATGTTTCACATGTAGTGTGTTTTATAGATAGAATTAAATCCATTCATTCATTCATTCCTTCATTCATGCAATCTTTTCCTTTTTGGTCTCTTTCATTCTCTCTAACCCAACCCAGTCAAATCCATATAATTTTATCATCTTACACAAAATGGACTCGAAACTCAAAACTCAAAACGACTCCTCTCTGTCATTAATGTGCTAACGTGAAGACGACAAATTCCAATTTAAATTCACAATTGAATTGGATATTATGTAGATTCTAGATTAAACTTGCAACGGATACATGCTTGTGATGAACAGACTCCACATTCCACGCACCAACACGAAGAATAACCAGCTTGCTGACTGTTGAGTGAACTTTGTACAATGTACAATATTTATCCCTGATTATTGTTTGTGCACTTTTAGAGCAGTCCAACATTTAAATACATCAAAAAAATCAAAGGGTAATGCATTTACTATTGCTTTTGTTATTTTGATCCAGTAATGATTTTTCCTTGTGTGAATCTTCACAATACAAAACAGAAAATAGAGGCAGTAATAATAATATGGACAACTCGACTTATTACAAAATACAATTATTGTTGAAATTACTATACCTATCATCATCAAGATTGTAGATTTAAGTGTGTCTCAACATCCAAATTCTGATTTAATTCGAGTATTGTACTTACACGAATTCTATTTTCTTCTTGAATTCAGTATATATGGTATATTAAAAAATATGGTTACCTTTTAAAAATTGAAATGAGCTTTTTCATATCATTTTGAGTCACTTCTGACTCCTTGTTTTATTTCCGTGTTGAAACAAGGATTGCTTTGTTTAAATACTGAATCCGTTTTGCTTTGAAACATGAAAATTATGTCCTTCATTGAACGTACAGCAAACAGCATGCATAAAAAATGCATTTGCTTGATATTTGTCAAAATGTATAACTTATGACATTAAAATTCAGTTGGCAAACACAAGCTGTGAACTTTGACCTTGATTCAGGAAAAAGTTAATGTGCGATACAATACAATGCTTAATGCATTTAATAAGTCGGTAAATATCTAAATATGTAAAAAAAAAACATTACACTGCATATCTGTACAAAGTATATTTATCTACATGTAAGTGAAACATTGTACAAATTGTCTAAAGTGCATCACAAAACTTAACCACTAATTAGACTAGACAATAAACAATAAAATTGTCTAACGGAGTTCACAATACTTTTTTACTTTCCATCCATACACACAAAATTAACATCCTCTCTCTCTATTCAATTCCATTCAACTCAATTCAATCCAATTCAAGTCAACCGAAAACTGAATACTAATTTAATTTACACGGTATTGTTCCCTCAATCCTTAATATGCTTCATAATATGCGACACACATAACATCCAAAGTCTAAAGTCATATGAAAATGTTAATGCTAATTATTTCTTATTTCTATGCTCCACACTCCACACTGTTATTCAAGCATCAAGCATATCACAACCTACTCAATCAAATTAGAAAAATAGAATAATAAAAAATATTATTATCATTCTTGTTCTTATTTAGGCTAATCCAAGTACAATTAATAATAATTGGTATTATTTTAGACTATAGTGAATTATTTCAACAACAGAATTGTATATTTGTATATTGTCGAGTGTCAACTCATAAGTTGTAAATAAATATGTATTATGGTGACTGAAATGTATAGTAAACTTTAAACTGGATATCCTTATCTTATGAATGAATTAGGGTAAACAGAGTCAGTCTGCAAAAAAAAAAGACAAGTATCTGAAAATTGGAGGAATTTGAATAAATAAATACACCAAAATGTGACTAGTAACTAGAAACAAGTAAATTCTGTCCTAATTATTCATCGATAAGGATAAGAGAATAATTACACCTAGCCTCCGGCCTCCAGCAAGACGATTGTGACAAGGGCGGAGTACATAGCACACGGTATATATGCTACAGAGTGGAGAATCCATCGATTCATACTTTACATTAAATTACAAACCCCTGATATTGATTTGTAGAAAAGCATATTCGATATCCATCGGTTGATTTGTAATTTATATTGTGTACTATTTTTTTACACACCACATTCTACACTTCCCATTAAGAATTAGGTATATTAAGCTTCTCTCTTCTCTCTGCATTCTGCATTACATGATCATCATCATAATGGAAGTAGTTCACATTTCACATACATCTGAATCGGAATTATCTTGAGCTCAATCAAAAATTCCACAAGATTCTTCACTGCTCCTTGTCTTCATATTCACATTCATATTCTCCACTCTCAATCCAAATCATAATCGTAATAATAAATAATAATGTATTTCAAATGCTAAAGAACAAATACTAACATTTTTCATTTTAATACTGCCAACTTGCAAACAGTGCAGAGTATACAGCAAACTTTGAACTTAGACATTAGATACAAGATCTAATAAAATGTTGTAGTATTTGAATTTTGCAGAAACTTTGGTCTATCGATCCATATGTATTATCTATTATCCACACATACACCCATTTTTCTTTCTTTGATATAATTCATTATGTACACATTTTGTACACTGTACGCTGAGCAGGCATATAGCCTGCCTGTCCATAATCATAACTCATTCAAACTAACCAAATCCAGCTCAGCACACAGCACACCACACGAATCACCAACTAAATACAAAGAAAGGTGTGTTCTTCATATCCCATAATACATAATAGAATGCAGTATGAAGTGGGCCTAAATATTGATATAGTTTGGTAAATTGATTATGCCCATTATATTTTATGTTTTGCATTTGGTACTTGATATTTTCCTATCCCAGTACCCAGTATTAATCGGAAAACTCAATCAGAATATAAATTGCAAATACACAGTTACATAATACACACCACACATCCATCAATAACAAACCAACAACCAACAACAATCATTCATTACGATTTATGATTACGATTAATTAATATCTGATAAATAATAAAAGTGTATCAAAATATTAAAAACCCCACATGCTACACACTTGATGCTACACGTTCTATTTCCCATTTCTTGTCTACATACTACATACACCAAAGGTATTGTATAAACATTCCTGTCCCAAGCTGAATCGGACAATAGATAAATCTTTTTTTTTCTCCTACCCTTGCCTTGACTGATTTGAAGATTTGAAGACCAGGTGCGGGTTGAACATTTAGCAGTTGTGATTTGTAATTTGTAATATTGATGCCTTTGGGTGAAAAATGTGTGGAAACTGTACAGTCTACACTCTACATTCTCCAATATTCAGTAATTTTAGTATGACAGACAAAAGAAAAAAATATGATGGATTTCTCCATTAAAAATTCAAGAATTTTCTTTCACTCCATCTCCATTTTCCAATCTCAATGCTCAATGCTCAATGTTCACTAATCACTAATTGTAAGATTAATGTCTTTGGGAATTCTGGATTCTGAAATAGTAACTACAAATTATACATTTACATATAATATTTTGCATATGGATTTGCATTCACTAGCCATTAAATTTCACGGATTACGGATAACACATGTGGAACGTCAAACGACAAGCGGATGTTAAATGTTAACTAGCCCCTATTTCCAATTTACAACTATTTCATATTTATTTTCAAGCAATAAAAACTATACAAAACAACCAACAGTGGAGTGTCTGCAGTCTGCAGTGCCACAATGATACAGTGCACGTACAACTTAATTAATTAAACCGTCGGCAAATCCTAAGCCTCTCTGTCATTTTTCCCTTTTCATACTCATTCATCCATTCATTAATACTCATTACAGCACTCTATTATCGTATTGTATTGTACGGTCTTATTAAGTTTTGATAGGTTCCAATTCAAAACTGTATTGAATGAGAAATGTCTATAAAATACACAGTTGAAGCTTTTTGAGCAGGAAAAACTCTATACTCTATACTCTATACTCTACATAATATATTCTATATGTATTGCAATAGCATATCAATCTTAATTAAGATTAAGCTCCCTAAATTATGTACAATAATAAGGCAGAGCAGAGCTAGTCAAGAGTCAAGGGTCTAGACTAGACTCTCGATTCTAGAGATGTAACACAGTAGATACTAGATACGGGACTGTTGTGTGCAAAGGTACATCTTGTATTGTATTGTTGGGTATTGCAGTGGATTGTACATTATTATGCATATATCATATATGTATAAAGTCTACATATGATGATGATGATGAGGCTGATAAAATCAGGAGCGGAAAATGTTTTCTCATGAGAACATGGGAAACAGTTTTTTCTCTTCTCCTCCTTCCTTTTCTAAATACAATTCGTATACAAGTCCAAGTCCAATTTTACATTTAGCATTTAATATTGTTTACTGTGAATCGGAGTGGACTCTTCTTCTTCTATCTTTTATCCTAGTATATTTTTCTTAAAATTTTCTTCATTATATTTGATATGCCATGTTTACATTTTACAGTTTGTACTGTAGTGTACGATTGTCTTGATTCTTGTGTCTTGATTCTAGAGTCTAGAATCTTGTCCTGCACAGAATAGAATTTGCCTTTTTACTCCTTGTTTCCAAGTTAAATACTGAATAATAATGATGATGATAATAATAATAACAGAGACTTTGATGCATGTAGAATGCAGATACATATGTATACTTGCTGAATAATAATAATATTCATTCTTTATGAATGCTCTTGTGTGTGTGCATCAACATTCAGAATTCAGTATTCACCATTCAACATATAATCATTATCACAATGTACACTGTAGTTTGTGCTGTGCATGTGAGAGAACGAGAGTATAAAATATAAAATGTAATGAACAGAAACAAGAAACGGGCTCCAATTATTTAGCTTCCTAATACATACACCTGTACTCCATACTCCACACTCTGTACTCCGCACCGGTTCATAAATATATATTATATTGAGCTTTATACTAAAGAGTAAACAGTATAATATTATATTTTGTATAGTCAAAATTCAGACACAGTTGCTTGTGTTTGGTGTTTTGTGCTGTCTTTTCTTCTCTTTATAGCTTCAATCTAGAATCTAGCTCTTCTTGTCAGCTTTAAAAGCTCCCACCTTCAATATATTACTCTGAATATTATATAATAATATTATGCAGTTTTATTCTCTGCTCCCGCTCAAGCTTAATAATCACAAATCTTGTTCAAGTCTCAACTCCATGTACAACACACAACATAGAACATACAATACACGCAGTCAACTGTACAAACTGCACATTGCAAACTTTAGACAGTAGGTTCTCGATTCTCGATTTTAGGCAGGATCAATCATATGACTTTGATTTCAATTCAAAATTCAATGAACATTGAACATGCACTTGTCCAAGATCGAAGATCGACGATCCAAGAGCTCACAGCCTCACACTTTAAACATTACCCATTACCTATTAACTACCAAACATCAACTCCCTTATGTACAAGTTCATAAATAATAATTATAAAGATAATAATAAATGTACAGTGGATGTAGATTCTAGATTGTAGATATGCACATGCAATATACAATATACTCTCCACTCTCCCTACAAGAATATTCAACTCAATATCTCCTTTCTTATCAAATTTTTATACATATTTTTTTGTACAAAGAACAATAATTATTATTGTAACATGACGCCGAGTTACACGCTAAACAGCTAAATGCTAAATAAGTACATGTAGTTGCGAGTTGCTATCCACATTCCCTTCAAATTATTCATTATTCATAGACGAACCAGAATTGACTGATGACTGATGAATGAACTCTGTGTGCAGGTTTGTGCATTTTGCATTTTCATTTTGATTTTTATCGATCAAGTATCCAGTTAATAAATATAAAAATGAGGAATATTGCAGAGAAAAAAGGTTTCAGCCTCTCTCTTTCTCTCTGATATCGGACATTCTGTCCAATGTTCTATGCCACGCTATACTGTTGCAAATCTTTTGATGCTGATAACTTTGAAAAGTACGCAGTATAAAACCTAACAAGCTACTCTGTATTCTAGACTCTTTGGAAGACTTCCCTTGCTACTTTATGCATTCATATTATATTATATTCTCGAGTCCGAAGCTTGACTCGGGATTGAGTATATAAATTTGGAAATTTTATTTCACGAGCATCTCATCATCTGGAACACGGATTTTCAATTTTTGTTGGAATCCAAAATTACAAACTACAAACGACAAAATAGAGATAAAAAAACTTACCATATCCGCACTGCCTCCTGGAACCACAGACTTGATAAAAATTCCTAGTCTATCTTGATTAACTCCCTGTAAATACACAGATAAAAAGAATATTATTATCATCATCATTGCCAAACTTCCGTAACATATTAATTTTTACTGTACATTGTACATGGTTCTTCAAATAAAAGAGTTAAAGTGAGCCGACAAAACCCATAATAAGAATAATTTGATGACACCTTGAATAAATATTATGCCATATGCCATATGTATGATGTACGATGAGAAGGATGATATCCGAGTAGGACGTAGAACTGAGGAAAATCAATCTTTAAAAGAAACTGTTATTATCTATTATTAGTATGAAAAAACTATGACTAAATATTATCATAATATGAAGGTAGACAAAATAATGCTCATGAGAGATAAAAGATAAAAGCCTATTTTTGCACATTACAGTTCCTTTCCTTCACTCACTACTTGACACTTGACACTCGCTCACATCTCATATTTATCTCCTTTCTATGTTCTTATGTCCTCCTCCTCCTATAATGTAAACAATTCGAAGAAAGGAAAAGTATTCCTATTAATATCTACCATGTGATGATGGTTTTTTCCTTTTACCTTCTGTACTTGTGCACATTTATTCAAGAAAAATAACAGATTCTCCAATCTCCAATCATTAGGTGTTTTGTATGTAGTGTATATTGTGTAACAAGTGTCAAATGACACGGAATAAAATTCGACGCAAAATTCTGTACACGTGTGACGCTTTTCTTTCTTACAATAATAATAATAATTATTATGGAACCCCTTCCTTTAACATTTACAACGATTTACTTTCACAGTACGAACTATTGAATGTCACATTTATATTTCATATTTCATACAAATGTCCAATGTTCATCTGTCTCCTGTCTTATTTCTTAGTTCACTTGATATTCGCTTCTGCTTTCTGTTTCATACTTCATGCAGAGACAGCACCGGCATCAGACATCAGGCAACTAAAAATTTACGACTGACGAAATCCTCACACTGTTAATTTTCAATAGAATATTATGGAATATGTACAGAATATAGGTTATGATTCCGCGAATTATTCAATAGACCATTCTAAACTCTCCTCGCCAATCTCCATTCCTCATACTTGATACTCCATAAGCCATAAAACATAACACACAAAACAAAAGTGCAAAATGTATGAATGAATGAAAGACATTTTACACCCTAAACTCCAACTCTAAACGACTTTACAAAAACCCCAAAACTACAAACGACCAGCAACCACCAACACGATGCGACAATGGATGTAACTGAGAATTACCATATTATTACTATTACCATTATTGTTACAACTGTCAAGTGTCAAGAACCACAGATAAAACAGAATTTTAAGTAATATATTGTCAACGTCTTTACAAGGTATTTTGAATTTTGTTCTTTTCTCAAATCTCCATGTACAATGTACAATCTTATATTATTTAATGCTTCCTTCTGCCTCTTTCAAATTACAAAGAAAAAACGTAACTTTTCCCTTAAAAAGTGGAAAGTTGAAAGGGAACGCCGTCACATTTATTCGCTGTGAGCTGTGAGTCGACTTGTTTGAAATTCATACTGTACTGTAAAACATAAAGTATGATTATTTAGATTTCATTTTTTTAACCAGGAAAAAAACCTGTAGGTGTGCAACAAGCACTGAGCACCAAGTAGTGGTGACACACCACATGAAATTCAAATTCAAAATCTCTGTGAGGTAGAACAAAATACAAAGTATGAAAAGTGAAAAACTCATGTATCAACTCTAAATTCTAGCCATTCGAATTCGAGTCTCACTCACTCACTCACTCTTTCACCAGCCATTACAATTACATGAAGGATACATTACATTTTGAAATTACTTTTGAGTTTTGAGATTAAACTGGAGGAATTTCAAGGAATTTAAAATTGGATTGCATTGCATTGGAATGGAATGGATGAATTCAGTACCATACAAAATACAATACACAATCCACTACAGAATGACACAATACACACAATAGAATGATACACTGTAATCTGTGCTATATTCAATTCTTCTCTGTATTCTATTCTCCATTCTGTATCTTGGAGGTGAAAAAACAACTTTCATGTCCGAGAGTGAGTGAGTGAGATAAAGTCCTATGATAAGATTTACCTTTCGTAATAGAGCATTATTCAAAATGCACAATACTCTCGGTACTCTATACTCTGTACTCTCTATACATAATATAATGTATAATATGATACACACTACACACACAATGCACATATTATATCATTATTGTCAGCATTATTGTTATTATTACGAGTCGTACCTCCCATATATTTTATATTTAATACCAGGACACATTATTATTATTATTATTAGTCATTCTTTACGCTTTCCTTTACCAAAGTTCTCAATTCTCAAAATTCAAAAGTCTCTTGAATCTTCAAGTAAAGTTTTAAACAAGTACAAAGTAGAGGACATTTAATGTCTAATATCATACATAATATATAATATGGCTCATATAGCTAGTCTAAGAGGAGCCTTGATGCTCCTTGTACATTGTACATTTGACATACTATCCCTGTAATATGGTCATGCATACAGACATTTTGTGTCATAAACATCAACATAACATAAATGCAGGTACATCCATTCTGACTTGAGATAATTCTCTAGTTTTCTAGTCTCTAAACTCTAGACTTTAAACTCTAGACTCAAGAGACAGAAGAGAGAGAGAGAGACGAGAGTCTTCACCCGCGCCGAAAAACTTGGAAATTATCCATGACGGAATGAAGAAAAGTTGCGTGAAACCCATAAATTCGTTATTTCGAGAGATAAGCTCTCTTTTCCAACTTCCAACACTTGAGACTTGAGACTCAAGACTCAGGGCTTGAAAAGACTTGAGCAACAAAAAGAAAAAAAAGATTGAGTGACCTAAAACCTCACACAACATACAACACTTTTACCTCATTACATTAGTTACCTACATCAGTCAGTGGTCTCTGTATAGTCTGTACTCTGTACAATGTACATTCTACAACATTTTTCAAACCGTACATCGTACAGATTTCCAGAAGCTGTAACATTTAACTTAATAGAGGCTTTAAGGTTTTTTCCCCAAAGATGAGGAGAGAAAGTGACCATCATTTTTATTTGACATGATAATTATTATTGTACTTGATACATTGTACTTGCTATTTTCTTAATATAGAGAAGAATCCTACAGTAAAAAAGACACAAATTTTTGTCATTTGCCTTGGATCGTAGATTTAACATAGAAATTTTCTATAGTTTAAAGTTGTTAATAATTTTTTTGAATTTCTTTATTTACACTCTAAATTCTACACCAATATTTTTACCTCTTCCACAGAATAGCAAGTTGGATCGGGTTCCACACAGCTAATGGCAATGTCAATACTTTTCCTTTTTGCCAATTGTTGTATTCGAAGTTGTTGTAGTCTGGCTTCTAGATCAGCTACGGAGTGTCCATTGTACTTTTTCAATATACTGTTATAATTATTATTTATGATTCCCACTCCATCATAAATTCCCATTTGATTCCCATTCCCATACAGGTCGTAATCATAGTCATATATGTAATTATTATTGTCATGATGATGATGAAGAATAACATTATTTCCACCAGCACTAGCACCAGTAGCATTAAAATACGTATAATTATTATTAATATGATTGCTATTATTATTATTATTATTATTATTGTGATAATTATTATGTACACTATAATTACTGATAGAACCGATTTGCGAGGCACTGTATAAATTTGTATTTGTATTTGTATTATTTAAATGTATCACACTGTCATCATGACTCATTGTATTTTCCCCATGATTATTGTTCCCACTATGACCATTCATAAGGGAACCGAGACAACTTAAACTCCGATGTCGACTCGGTTCCGCGTAGCTGAGAGGTCTCAATGGTAACTTTTTCCGTAGAATTGGCCGCCCTCTAATGTCCAACACTCCGGATCGGCCCATCGTCGAACTGCCCGAGAGGATTTCTCGGTCCTTTTTACTACTCTTCCCATTACTTTTCCCATGTCCACTACTGTTGCTGCTGACATTATTATTATTATTAATATTACTACTACTTGCGGATTTTTCACTAATGGTAACTCCATTTGAATTCGAATGGGAATGGGAATCGGATATTTCAACCTTCTTTCCTCCACCAGCACTACCATTGCCCATATTTTTGACGATGGCATGGGCAACTCCATTTATATTTGTAGTTTTGGTACTGGAGTGGGATTTCAAAAGGATTCCATTAAGTTTTGGCTTTGGTTTTTCCGATGTTGATGATGATGAGGATTGCTTTTGTTTCTTGTCATTATGATTATGATTGTGATTGTGATTATTCTCAATCACACCATTACTACTGCTACTATTATTACTATTTTTACTCTTGAGTTTTGCATGATTCTTGATGTTATTTGCACCACTACTGATCAAACTGCTGAGGAGACCACCCTTTCGAGGCCCATTGCTCACTGATGATGATTCCTTTGATGTTGATTTTGGTCCAGCTTCACAAACTGTGACACTCTTTGTCTTTTTATTCATCTTGTCTGATGAATCCAAAATCCAATGATTCGTTTATTTCCCTTCCCCAGATTCGAGATTTTAAAAGTAATCACATCACAATTAACATAATGTACATCCTTTAGATTTTACACGGTAAAATCTGCCATCTGCCAATTCCATTCAAAATTCTACAGAATTTACAACAGTTTCCCAGTTCACAATGCACAATACATAATATTCAATTGTTATTCTCACAGATTTACAGATTCACGAATTCACAGGTTCAGAGGAATTTTGAGAGAAACAAAAATAAAACTTGGAAATAAAACGGCTCATAAAATCCTCAACACTCCGCACTCAACACTCAATAGTCAAAATGATGAGGGAACTGTTCACTCCTTATACACATTATAAAATGTAATAAAAATAATTATTATGATGAAGAACGACGACCAACAAGTAAATTGTAAATGGAAAAGGCATTCAACTCTTGTGACTTGAAACTCTGGGGAATAAAACTTGAAATAACACGAGAACTCAGTCTTTTTCTAATCATGTATGGACGTTCCAACTCCAACTCCCAACTAATTCCAGTTCATTGTTTTAAAAATCATACAGGCACAAAATACAAAACACAAGACACAAAACAAATCCATGCACCCAACAACCTAACAAAACCAAGGAGCAAGGAGCAGTCTGTGTACAAAATACACACACATATATTTAGAATGAATGGTGCAAACCAACTCCAAGAAAAGTCAAAGAAAAACACTCAAAAAAGTTCCTACACCTGAAGCTTCCTGTCCTCTTCACATGTATTTACTATTTATTTCTTACATGTACTTTGAGTATGGAGTATGGAGTATTTTGTATCTACGCTGTACGTGCATGTGTAGACACTGAGAAAAATAATTTTCCTCTTCCTCTAAATCCGGATTTTCTTCGCACGGCTTTCTCACTCACTCCTCTTCTTTTTGGTTTTCTTGTACTTTATTTTATAGAGCACACCACAACACACAACACACAACTCACATGCACATATTATAATAAACACAAACCATTATCAGCACCCTGAAGTTTGAAATCTAAAGTTCATGCATACATAAAGTCTACAGTCTAGAGTCTACGGCCTAATCCTTATGTATCATGAACATTGTACGTCGTACATGTCATTATTAATGTTTATTCCATAATAATAATGTGTAATATTAATCTTGTTCAAGTTCAGCTGATTTTTATGGATGATATTATAACTCTCGTCTCTTGTCCCTTCATACATATAAATTATTTTCCTTGCTTCATTTTCCTTTTCGTTTTGAGTTTTGAGTTTTGAACTTTGAGGTTTTTATTAACACAAGAACTTTTACATGAAGCTCGCATTCACACCAAATCAAATCAAATCAAATCCAACCAAACCAAACCAAACCAAATAAAAACCCCTAGAATCAACACAATGATTATTCCTTTTCAATTCCAGTTTAAATTTAATGTCGATTCACTATTATTATAAATTTAAGTGATAGGTAAACCGAAACCGAAATGAACTCAAAACACACAAAAAAACAAACACAAAGTCCAGCGACAAGTCCAGAAGAAATGACCGAAAGGAAAGAGAGAAACAAATGCACTTGTCCACTACCACTTGACTTGACTTGACTTGACTTGACTCAATACACCAGTCCCAATGCAGTGTTACTTTTGACTTTTGACTATGACAAACTATCTTCGGCCTACCTGCCAAGAAGATTCAAAGTCGAATTTGAATTCAAATTCAAATGAAAAGGTTTAAAAGTATCCTTTTGATATTATTCTGTATAATATTTCCCCTTCTCTACAACACTTTTGTAATCCACTGTATAAGAATAATATAGAAAATGGTACACTGTACACTTTTACATCGTCCCTTTAAATAAATACACAGAGCACAGACTGTGAGTATTGAGTATTGAGTATGTACGAGCTTCTGTGTGTATTCAAATGTATAGTGTAGATTGTAGATGCACGTGTGTATATCACCTTTTACCCACAAGACTCATTTAAACTGTGAGTATCTCTTCCCTTCTTTTTCTTCTTTCAATTCTTGTGCTTCTTGATCTTGGTGTTTTTCCTGCTGCACTAATAGCAGAATCAAGTAGTTGTAGATACTTGTACTCCAAGTCGTACTCGTACTCGTAGTAGCAACAACTATACAACTGTGGTTGTAGTTTGTAGTCACACATTTGATTTTAGTATACTAATGCTAATACTACATCAAATCCTTTTCCTCTCTTCTCTTCTCAGCTCACTCACTCACTCACTCTCTTACTCGATTATCCCTCTGGCTCTTTTCTGTATACCTATATCTATATCTATGACATGACTACATGAAGACTGCAGAGCGAAGTGAACTGATATACAGAGAAGACGGATGCATACATTTATATTGTAATATATACACGTGAGTTATACCTATGCTATACGGAATACGAAATACGCATACAGAGTACAGAGCTTCAGATTTTTCACATGGTGTATATTAAACATTCAACTCGGGGTAAGAAAAAAAGACGAGTTAATAGGAATCCTAGACAATGTACACAATACAAAACAACACGGTCGGAATACCTATAACACACAAGACACAAACAAGAAATAGGAAGGAGAGGAAGAAGATTCATTCAACATCTGTACACTGTACACTATAATATTATTACAATGTAGGTACATACAACATACAGCTACTCTTTACTCTTTACTATGAGTTGTGTACACGATCAAGGATGAAGGAGTAACAAGTAACAAGTAACAAATACGAATACCATATCACTTCACTTCATACCACACCACAACATATCATAAAATCAAAGTCAAATACCTACCCAATACTCAAACTTTCTATCATCCACAATCCACAATCCACATAAACATTAAACATCGACATGTTTAAACCTTTTAAATTCCTACATTTTCTGTCTTGTGTCTGTTCATTATTCAAAGGTAGATACGTTGATCTATGTACAATATATTATATATTATGCGGATACGCATAGGATACCTGATTAGTATTTAGTACATATAAAAGGTGGATTATAAAACCACAGAAAACTGTCACCAAAAATCTTTCAACTTGTGCCTTGTGCCCACAGGGAGGAATTGGATTGGATATTGGATAATGAAAAATCATCAATTTAAACTCAACTTGAACAGATGTCTATCCACTGTGCACTCTGTAAACTTGAAACTACACATTGTCGATTGTCAACGGTGCACAGTGCACAGGATACGCAGGATTTGATTGACTTTTAAAATACATTTAAACCAAGCTAAACCATCACCATACCACCTCATACCTCATGCCGTGTCATGCCATATGCGTTTCATTGGTCTATGGTGACAAGATGACGACAAGGATGAAGAGGAAAAAGAACAGGATCGTTTTATTATAATAGTTGAAGCTCGCTCATTCCTCATTGCTCATCTTGAACTTTCAAGTCAGACTCATTAACCATCCTGAATCTTGAGTCTTGAATTTTGAGAGACAGACGGAATCGTTAACCGGCAACCAAAAGCCAAAAACCAAAAACCAAACACCAGCGACAAGAGCCAAGATATTTCTTACACCGGTGCATATTTTGTATTTTGTTATGGTAAATAGTAAAATGTAAAATGTACGTATTTTGTACTTTGTATAGGAAATGCTATGAATTTATTTATAGGGTTCAATAATTTCAAATTCCTAGAGACAATCTTTACTCTGTTTATGTTTCATCGCGTTCCATTGACTATTAACTATTGAATTTTACACCTCCATCTCAGTCGCATTCGCATGCACCATTCCGTTTCATCTGTTTCACTGGTTTGGATTTCCAACTCTTCTTTTTCCATTGATTTAATTTACTGGTCTCCATTTCAGCCAGATTTCAAACTCAAACTCCAAATTCCAAACTGCAAACTCGCATCATGTGCAATATGCAATAAACATTTACAATTTACACACATTTTTTATAACAGTACCATGTACAATATACAGAGCATACGCTTTCTCTCCTTAACTATGTCACTGCCTAGTCTATAACTCTGTACGTTTTATGTATTCTTAACTCTTTTTTATATACAAATAGAAAGAAAAAAGCTAAGGTTTATTATTTACTCGTTTAAAACAACAACAAAAAGTTGGCTAGAGTCTTTATAGTGTCTTGTGTCTAGTGTAAAAAGAAATGCAATAGTAAATATCAACAACCAACAACCAACAAAATGAAACAGGACGAGTTAGGCCAAATAATTTGATGTGGATGTAGTTGTAGATGTGCGAATCACACTCAACCAAACAGCAAGTTCGTCCTCTTCTCCTTCTTTCTTTTTTTTCTTGACAATTAACCTGAAAACCTCCAACTCTATTCAAGTAGACATAAAACACACATTGCAATGCAATGCAAATGGAATACAGGGGAAATGGAATGCATTATCATCCAATGTACAATGTACACTGTATAATTTCATATTAGATACGTGTAATGCTGATTCTGATTCTGAGCACTCCAATAATATTATACATTATTTTACGCTCACACACATTTCTACAAATACGGTTATATAATATTCATTGAGCTTTGAGTTTTGAGCTGTACATTTTTTCTTGTTTTTTTCCTCAGAACAAATACAAAAAAAGGCAAATAGCGTAGAACGTAGAACAAGACAAAGGACAAAAGACGATCCAATTTCCAAATTTACTCTAGCCTGTAGTCTCTAGTGTCTAGTGGATTTGTCAAGTCATTCACATTCATTCATTTGTGTGGGATGTGGGATGTACAAGAACTTTCTCTTCCATGTTTTATTTTGAAAAATATGAAAAGAAAATAAACCTTGTTTTTTTTTTTTTTTTAAAAAAAAAACACCCATGTAATTTTAATAATAAAAATAATTGAGTGTGCAAATGAGGTGCACATAAAAGAATACTCAAAGCTCAAAGCTCAAAAGAGAAGAGAGAACATGTTTAACATGCAAAATTAGAATTCAAAACTGCACATAATAATAACAATAATTATAACTGTGTACACAAACTACGTTATTGTTTATTAAAGTCTCAAGTATGACAACTACTTGTGTGTGCAGTGTGCAACATGTGTGTAATATGGTTCATCTTGCCCATGCCCCATGTCCAAGTTGATAAAATAATTAATGAACCAAAACAAAATGTAATATGTCCAAAGAGAGAAAATGGCTACTCCTCATTAGTTTCACTTGAACTGATAAATGTCAATTCTAATATCAGGTAGCATGTACCATGTAAAAAGTAAAAATACAAAACACAGTTTTTTTTA
The DNA here is from genome assembly GCA_034698265.1 of Sminthurinus aureus. Lineage (NCBI taxonomy): Eukaryota > Metazoa > Arthropoda > Collembola > Symphypleona > Katiannidae > Sminthurinus > Sminthurinus aureus. The sequence continues at coordinate 29,386 of JAQGBH010000351.1, read as the reverse complement.
CAATTTCCTTTTCTTTCCATCCCCCTACAATTAACAATATACAGTCTATAACGTCCTTCGTCACTTTGATTCACATCATCGCCAAAAGTAAGAAAAGATCCAAAATCCATAATCTAGAAAAGTTAATGTCAATCTCAACTCAATTTATGTACAAAGTACAGACTACAGATTGATCCAATTTTCCTACAAATCTTTGTTTTTTGGTGTTATAGTATATACCATTATTCAATCAGATTCATCAGCGCCTCCGCGTATGTATTTAATATTAATGTAGTTCGCTCTAGTGTTTTTATCATTTAAGTCATAAGTAGGAATTCATTTAGAGTGACTTAAATACTGAATACAGCGAGTATAAATCATAATAAAACTAACTAAATATGTATTTAGTCTGAGCTTTAATTTGCTCCGTGACAATTTCAACTTTAACTTGGTTATTTCTTGTTTTTCACATCCTCAATCCTCGATCCTCAGCCAGTGAAAATGAGGAGAGACCATTAGGCATCAAGCATATTTTGTATTTTGAGTGTTTTTACCCCTTATATCTATCAGTGTGTGCTTGATGCTTGATGAGGCTAAATATACCTATACCTCTGCACTATTACCTGTACACAGTATAAAGTACTTATGTATATCCTACCTTAATGTGCTACATCTTATATTTTATACTGTATACACTGTGTAAATTGTGTATATCCCATCATCATCATTCAAATCTCAAAGGAAGGGCGGAGAAGGAGAGAGGACGAGCGAGAGAGAGAGAGGAAGATGCACAGTCAGTCAAGTAAAGTCAAGTCAAGCCAAAGGAAATGACGGTGTACTAAAAACAGTCTCGTAATGTGCCTTGTGCCTCTTTGCGACAAAGATCCAAAGCATTAAACACTTAAAATGAGGGGAAAAAACAACATTACCGTACCTACGTCAATATTATCCTATGGACTTTAAAATACTCATTAGTACTTCAAAATAAGCCTGGTTTAAAATTTAAAATCTACTTGTTTTTTATTTTTTATACATCTTACTTTCATTAAAATGTCTACAATCTACAATCCAATACTCTCAGTTCTTCAGTATATTTCCTATATACTCTGATTATTTATCGAGTGTTGACGTAATAACAGTAATTGGACCCAAGTCACTAGCAGAGAAAATACGGTATCCATTTTCATTATCAACACTTGAGAAAATAAGTGCAAATAATCTAAAGTCTCGATTCTCAATTCTATGTAGTTTCTATCGCTCTGGATTCTGGATATTCCTTCCATCAACCATCAGCCATCAACAATGACAAATAAACAAAGCACAAAGCGTCAACATTCAACATCATCAGAGAGAATGGAATGAATGAATATTTTATCAAAGACAAGTCCAGACAAAAAAAAACATCCAAGAAAAAACTACTCACTTGTTTCCTTTTTGTTTTTACAGATACTTTTGACTTTTGACTATGGACTATTGACAACTGAGAAAACATTACCAATGGTAAATACTTTTGTGTATTTTGTAGCACCATCAATACTCGATACTCAATACTCAATACCAATATAAACTCAACAACAACCAAGGTAAAGAAAAGACTGAATACTGAATAGATACACAAGACAAACAAGTCGTGAGTTGAACATGAGCCTGCATAAAAAACATCAATTATTATCAACTTTCAAATATCAGTTCTCTTTCTCTCTCTCTTGCATGATACATGATTCTTCCGATTTCCAATGTAATTCAATGGAATTGATTGAGATTTGAGATCTATTGGACATCTGATTTAAAAAAAGATCCTGTATACTTTATACACTCCATTCCACAACTGATAACATACTAATCATAACCATCATAATTTTAATAACATCCATTATCCATTATCCATCATCCATGAGCTATGAAAACAACAGTTGATTATGTAATCCTATAGGTTGAATTCTAAATTCTATACTCTAAAACTCTTAATGTATAATCAATTTTCAATTTACACCAGTACAAATAAACCAGAAACCAGCAAATAGTAAACAACTCCCTTCCGCCAAATGACTTGTGCCTTCTGCCTTGTGCCTCGTATTAAAAAGATATGAAAAACAATAATTGATTTGATGCTCACTAATCTGCTGATTCTCATTTGCATTTGGATTTTGAGGCTTGACGTCTGACTCATCCGCTGAATCACTCCATTATCCATTATGATTCACGAGTACATAATGCATAATAACTTTTAAAAATTCATCATTCATCATGCAGACCTTTAATAAAGGCAAAAATCAATATCAATATCAATATTTATGATCAGATTCATCTTGTATTTTTCAAAATGATATTGATGATTGAAACTTTTTCAGCCCATGATCAATTTTTTTCTAAAAACGAACAGAAAACAACAGGAAAGAATGAAAAGAGGTATAAATAATAAAAAAACAACAAAGTGAATATAATAATTCTAAAAACTCTTTCAAGCTTTTAACTACATTCACATCTCTCTCTCTCTCTCTTTCTCTACATTATACAGCTCCTTTTACTAATAGCGTGACATACTCCAGACAACAATGGACACAAGACATAAGACACTCGAGTATGCATTAGTTTAATACTCTGCACTTTTAATACTTAGCGTAAGTCAGTCAGACCTGTTTTACGTTCTAAACTCGGATTTAGATTTAGAGCTCAAACTCATCTACCATGCAATCTATCTCAGCTTTCAGGAATTCCTCTACATAGCACAGCACAGCAAAGGTAAGTTGACGGTTGTACCTTAAACTTAAACTCAAACATGAAAGAAGAGGAAAATGCTTCACTTGAAAAAATCTTGAGCAAAAGTATTCTGTATATTGTACATGGTTCCCAGTTCCCAGTTCCAAGTATAAACGCATATATTGTGAATTGTGACTCGTTATTTTTTTTAAACAATACCCAAAAAATCCAAACTCAACTTTTTCACAGAAATCTTACACTTCAATCTAAAGTAAATCCTAAACTTCGTTCAAAAAATATTACATGTACTTTAAACTTTAAACATCCTCTTGTCTTGTGCATTGTGCATAATGAACATTGAACATACTACATGCTACATAATAACATCATATAAAATAGCTAAAGTTGATCCTCATCATGATCTACTACATACTAGAGGGAGAATAAAAAAATAATAATACTAATAATATAAAACAGTTTTTGCGGAAAAAGAAGAGAATATTATTATAAATTATGTGATAATAGCCTATTTGAGTTTTACTATTTTTGCACTGCACGATTTTGCCATATGCTTTTTTTCTCCTCCGTCTTGGATAATAAACAACAACAAAAAATGGAAAGAGAAGCAGGGATAAATGAAATGATGATGATAATAATAAAAAGATGAGGAGCATAAAAAACAACAGCTATATCAACAATCCACAATAATAATATGCATATTGTATTCATAATTCATACTATTACTAGCTCATCATAACACAAACTAAAAACTACAGACCATCTATAATATTATGTAAAACATGTTTTAAAAATTGTATTGACCAAGCCAATACATAAATGGCTAAAAACTCAGAAAAATCTTCATCCGAGTAAACTGAAGAGCACTGAAAACTGAATATATTCTTAGTTCTTGATCTAAATACTTTATATTTGTACTTTATACAGTAACTATTTTTTTAAATGGAGCAATAAAATACAATAAACTTGAAGGGGGTGGGTTAAATAGTAACGAAAATAAATTGAATAAAACTTGTCTGCAACCAACCATAAGAGAGTAAACCAGCGAGCCATCAAACGGAATACAGGATACACAAGGAAAAAAGTTTACTATTTACCATTACTTAAAAGTAAAATAAAATGGACTGCAAAAGTCAAATACCTTTTCTTCTAGATTCATTTTGTATTGTAAATTGTCAATTGTTATGTATTGTAAATCTAGTATCCACACTTATTATTTACATGAAATATGAAATGGAAGCATTGACAAACTATAGACTCGTTCCTTCGTCCTTCATGGTACTTTCGTGGTAACTACCATAACTTTAAAACTATCCGGCAACTTCCAATACACAATACACAATAGTTGAAATTTCAAATCTCAAATCTCAAGTCTCAAGTAAGCTAAACGTGCTCTCCTGTTTATCACCAAGATTATTATGTGCAGTGTGGAAGTGCGAGGTAGAAATTCCTCGAGGAAACTCAAAGAAACTGACTCTTGAAAATCCGAGAATGAGAAAAACATGGTTCAACTTTTTTCTAAAGGAAATTTTTCTCCTCACCAACAAAACACAATTTAAAATACAATACAAAATACAAACATGAAATTCGTCAACTTGAGGAAAATTTCTACCAAAACTCTTTTAAATTCTTCAAACTTGGACAATCAACAATCACATTCCCATAACTTTTAAAATCCATGTAACACGTAACACGTACCATGTATCATTTAGTGAACAATCTTCCCTCTCTCTGATAACTAATACAAACTGTTACAAAGTACAACTGCAACTGCAAATGTAAATGCAAATATAAATACAAGTACAAACATCACCATCCTCAATCCTCAATCTTATAAAATTTTAAGGAATTACAATGTATTCCATTACATAAAACATCCAACTATCATTTTTACAATTCACCTTTCTACCGGCTCGGGCAATTAATTTGCATTTGCATTAGAAATCTGACAAGCCATTAAATGGAATAACGCTATTAAATGATCATATCCATACTCCATACATAATACACGTACTGCATACAGCATTGAAAGAAAATGTGACGGTAAGATAATATGACAGGCGTGAATTATAAAGGTACTTAGTTACTAATGCGCACATGTATTTGTAATGTTGACTTTTGTCTACAATATACAGATATTCTCCACCCGGTACCTTTCAACTTCCAACTTTTTTCTCTTTTTTTTCTCAATAGAAACCACACATTTTCCTCCACACAAAAAAACATATCACACATAGGACAAAACAGAAAGGTATGGAGTATAGAGTAGGGGCGGTCATATTCATGGATTATCTCGCTCCTCGTCCTTCTCTTCGTAGTTTTGTACATTCTACATTCTACACACCGAATACAGATTTAAAATCATGATGCACCTTCAAAATGGATTTGACTCCAATGATTTTTTGACTCATGTGAGGACTAAGAACTATTACAAATTTAATCTTTTAGCAAGTACGGAGAAACGGTGATAACTGTCAATAAATATGACTTTTCCAATGGATTTTCATACACGTTTTGTCGGCTCACACCTCACAACTCATAAAGAAGAACCCCATTCTTTTATGCGAGTGAGAAGAAAATCTAATATATAAAATGGCAAAAAGAAACTGACCTTGGCAGCAACGATGGAGAGTCCTAGGCCTAAAGAGAATAAAGAGAACAAAAAATAAACGGTTAGTTAAATGTAAGTGGAATTTTAACAGTCAGTATTTAGTATTTAATATTTAATGAATATCACATAAATATAGAAAAATAAAATAGCACATGGATCAAAATACATAGGACAAATGTAGAAAAATGTAGTTGATATTTGTAAAATTTACCTGAATTAAGTTTGTGTAGTTTAATAGTCTCAATTACGGGTTGATTAGGATTGGCACCCATCATATTGTTCACAATACTACTATTTATGTCACCCGTAGGACTATTTAATACACTACTATTATTATTGATTACATTATTCATCCCACTACTCGCCGTCGTATTATTATTGATTATTGAACTATTATTGCCCATTGGATAATTATAACTACCAACACCACCACTAACACTATTCATAACAAGTTGTTGTTGCTGCTGCTGCGGCTGCTGTTGCTGATGAGGATGAGTTGAAAAATCCCGTAGAGTTGCAAAACTTCGACGAGACATGGAAGAAGGTGATCTTAATTGATCTTGGAAAAATATAGTCCAATATCCCACTGCACTTTGATTCGGAGTTAATCTGCAGAGTGGTTGTAATGGCTGGAGAAATTCTACTAATCCTGATGGTAAACCTCGAACAATGTCACAACTGTAACCATCTTCAGGGAGCATAAAAATTACACCTAACAGAACTAAATAAAACAATCATAATCATTTTCATTAATTTCGTGTCAACAATCCAAATATCATAATACATAAAAAATGTATAATAAATTGTTAGACATGTATTGTACGAATCATAATTTTTTATTACCTTCTTCTTCAAGCCTAATAGTTCGTCCATCACTTCGTATAGCTTCATCCACAGTAGATTCAGCAACCTGTTCAAAAAAATTCAAAATAAAAACACATAAGTCACTCATCAACTCTATCAACAAATACAAAATACAGACTGTACATTGTACATAAAATACACATTTGGGCTCTACACAGTACACACTGAACACATTATTTCTCGTATAAACATTAAACATTACATTGTCTAAATTGTACATTGTACATACATGAACCTTTTTTTTCTTCAATTTAAAGATAAACACACTCAGCAGAATCTCAAAAAATTTCCCACACTTGCAACAACTTTGCTTTTGCAACTAATGTACACACTGACTGTAAACTTTTAACTTTAGTACCGTATACCGTACATGCTTAACGTGAACTTCTCGTTACTGGAAGAAGAAGAAGACCACAACACGAAAACAACGAAACTCTACTGAATTTATTCACCAATATTATTATTAGATTTATTCACTAGTATTTCGGTGATGAATTGAATTGCGATATTTCTTTAAATAATAAGCTCCTTTTTTCACTGTGCAGTAATTTGTAATTTGTAATTAGATTAGCCTCCCTGATTCAAAAACTCTGCTTCTTATTCTGAACACTATGAATGAATACTATAATATTCATGACATAAACATTAGATGTTAGAGGATTTTTCCTTCCAACCTCTTGAATCTCAAAAGATGACTTGTGAAGACTGAATGCTGAATACACACACAAATTTATAATTACAAATTAAAAATCACACCAGACACACACACACACAAAGAAACAGCAGAACCAGCAGAACGGAATGAATCACTTCCAAAAATATTTACACATTAATTAAACACTAAAATGTATTTGGAAGTTTAGAGCTCCTCTTTTGATTTTTGACATTTAAATAGCACTAGTTTTAGGTTTTAGGAATATCACAAGTCACAAGTCACAAGAATAATAAATAAATAAATACTGCTTTCAATTATTACTGTACAGACTTTTCAAAAGAAAAAAGCAACATTAATTCAGTCTCAAAATAAAATCAAATGTAATATAAAATAATGTCTCTGTGTTGTTTCTAGTTTGTGGATACTTTGAACAGAACAGCAGAGAGTGAGAGGAACAGACACGTATGATGAAAATGATGATTGAAAAACACTGTACTGTTTCCACTGCTACTTCTCACAATGAATTATGTACACAAAAACGTATTCTCTCTGTCTCTCTCTCTATTCAGTATTCAGTTCTTTCTCTCAGAAGAACGTACACAATATGTGAACACACACTCACACACCGTCGTCACGGCACGCATTCACAAATCACAATTCACTATTCACAAGTCGACACACACACAGAAATACTAATCGTACTAACTACAAACTACACAGTAGTGAAATTGAAGTAGCATACTCGCATGCACATTGGACATACATAGAAAATACGAAGACTCGTACTCACTATATTTCACTATTACTATACTCCCACATCTCTCTCTCTCCTCTCCATATAGTGTCCACATTACACACTAAGCATTTTGTATATTATTATTAGGCTGACTTGTGACTCTTGAGTTGTGAGTCAAACTGAGCGACAAAGTTAATCTTTTCCCTCGAATTCAAACTCAAACTCGACTTGACAGAAGAAGAAAAAATCCCAAGACTCAAATCTCACGACTCAGTCAATCAAGTCTTACGCACTGTAATTTTTTGACAAATTACAATTCCCTAAAACTCGGGTCTCTAGGTCACTCTCCTTAATTCCGATTAACCGGAAGCTGTAGAACGTTCACCGAAAATTCACACTTTTCTCAACTGACTTGACTAAAACTGCAGGCTGAGGTCGCAGGTTGTAAAGTCGTGGATCCTAGATCTTAGATCCTAGATGTTACTCACATGTCATCGTACATGTAAAGACTTGAAAGAGTAAAGAGTGCGTGAGAACTTTTAAATTACAGTTGCAAGTTGCACAGTCTTATTTTTTCTATCTCACATCTCACCCTATATACAACAAGATACAGTATACAATATACACCCTCCAATCCAATCCAATCCACAATCTACAATATATGTAATATTATTGTAGGAAATTGTTGAAAACCCATAACGAACAACAACGTCTCTTGTTCTTGGTCCTCACTCTTTCAGTTTTCAATACAGAATAATAATAAAACAGAAAAGCATGGACAGAGAAAAATACGACTCGGTTAGTCCGCACTCTTTTCCTTTTCGTCTTAATATTCTCCTTGTACAATGCTCAATGCTCAACCTACAGTCTAGAGTCTAGAGCCTACAGATTACAGGTATTCCTCATTTCCCACTGCATACATGTATGTACACTGTATCCTTATTATTATTATTATTACTACTTACTATTATACATTTCCTAAATGATGTACACTCTTTACTCCTTTCCTCCTTCAAAATGTAATAATAATATGTAATGGGTAATATGTACAAAGTATATATTTGTGTTTGAATGTGTACACCTCTGCTCAATTTGCCTGCTAAACTCGTGGTAAACTTTCATATCTACATATGTACATGCTACAGTCTACATAATGGAAAATCCATCATGACTATGGACTATGAACTATGAGGAGAATTCAAGTCCAATGTAAAATATTAAAGGGAGATGGAAAAAAACACACACTCTTCCATCTTCCATATATCATCATAACAAAACATGGCACAATGTAATGTAACACAAGACAGAGAACAGAACAGAACAGAACAGAATGGAACGGAGCAGACCAAACCAAACCAAACCAACAGAGCATTCATCCACCCCTTTTAGAAGAATACATTGAGGTCCTATTTCTTCTTCTTCTACTTCTTCCTCCACTCTCCATCCATTTCCACTACATATTTATATATTCCTCTTTTACCCATTACCCATTACCTTACAACTACTATTTTACTATTACTATTCCTAGTCCTATTCATACCACCACATAATACTATTCTCCAAATACCAAATACATACAAACAAATGTAATGTATTATGTACACTCTATACTACACGGAGCATATCTACTTGTATAATATATGATGATGATAATAATACACATTTAATAGCATAATACCTACTTACACTACTCTACTCTCGAGTCTTGAGTGATACCTCATTCTTCATTCTTCATGTTCCTTATTACTATTAGTACTATTACTCAGAGCTCAGCTCAGAGACAGCACATTCGTCATTCCAATGCAGTATGCATATTTTGTAGTGTCTAGTGTGTACATATATTATATTTTATATACATATACACTCACGGTTTCTTTTAGATTACCTACAATAACAAACCTCGCACTCTGTCCTCTCTTCTTTTCTTTTCTTCTCTCTCTCTTCCTCTCTTCCTCTCTCTCTCTCTCTATCTTTTTCTCTTTCTGCATGCCTTGTTTATTTCATCAACCTCCAAAGCACATCATCGCCGTCATCATCATCAACATCGTCGTAGTCATCGTCATCCTGAGTCCGAGAACTCGTGACGTCATCACATCCTCTTTTTCCCTTTATTACACTCTACACTGTAGAGTCTACAGTCACACTAAAAATGAAAAACGCTACTTGATTTACTTACTCTACTCCCTACTTACTTTTTACTTTTCTTATTACTTTTATGTTCTTTGGTTTTGTTTGGACAATGCAATCACATTTTCAACTTGGCCAACCACAACAACAAACCAAACCAAACCAATGTAAAGCAAACCAACAGACAGGGACGAGACACGGTGAAGAAACAATCACAAAATATAATAATAATAATAATAATAATATTGTATTTTGTATGTAATAATACTTTTTCTGTTTCTCTGTTACACAATCTACAAACTACGAATTACAAACTACACATTAGCGAATACGGTCAGAAAATGAAGGGAAAAAGAAGGGAAATGACAAAACAAAATAGATGCCTCTTCTTCTGATTTTCTGATTTCTAATTAAAATCATTCCGTCAGAGAGAATGAGGAATGATATCATCACAATAATAACAATAACAATAATAATAACACTGCACTGTAAAATGCAGATTGTATACTGTATTGTAGTAAAATAAATTCCCCATTATCCATTATAAAATGCACTTGTACGTACATAGATTTTCTACAATAGAATCATTTACCATTTCATTTGTCATTCGTCATTGCATTGAGCATTGAGAAAATTGAGAATTGAGAGTTCAAAGAAAAATGATATCATGTATGATATAATGGGCATAAAGAAATAAATAAAGTCATCATCATTTGAAATTGAAATGGTGAGTAATAAAACTCAATAACTGTAACACTTGGAAGAAACACACATAGACACATGCATACACACATAGATAGAAGCTAGAAAATTACCTAGCCATTTTTCTTTGCAAAACCCCTCACAGTTATTATGCAAGTTCATACTTGATACTTGATACACAGACAGAGTTGAGTGATAGCGGTATCTTTATGATTATGATATAATGTGCAGATTTCTATCATTTTATAGAAATACGGCAGTAAGTACAACGTATAAATAAATAAAAGTCACATGTGAATGACCAGCTTTTTGACATTCAACATTCAGCACCACAATCCTTGTTCATATTAAAAACTAAATACATACAATACAATACGAATGCAATTGTAGCTTTGGTGGAACTTTGGTGGATTGTTATTAAAATGTCACAAAAATGTAAGAACACGTTACATTATAGTTGTAGTTAGTTAAAACAATTCAATAGTAGACATAGAATAGTCTCTCTCTGTGTCTTTAATCTTTAACTGACTCAAATAAAATAAACTAAAAGAAAATGACAAAAAAAAATTCTACCATGACATCATGTTTCTTAATTTAATTTAAAATTGTCTATATCTCAATCTGTATCTGTCGCTAGTCTCTAGTCTCGAGCCTCTATCTCAATATCATTTACACGCATGCTGCAACAACAGTACTATACGCTATGCACTGTGCATCGTACATTGTACATGGCATAATTTAGTTAATTTGGGGCGGTGACGACATTCGACATTCAACATTCTAATGATGGTAATGTACTCTGTACAGTGGAATAATATATATATTATGGGATACAAAATCATAAACGATGTCACCTGTTGATACTTGATACGGCACAGTGATACAAAAAACAGAAAAGTCTATAAAACACATACGCTCTCCACATACACGAACTCTTCCATTATATTATTATTATTAATAATTAATAATTAAAATATTATGTATCCATGTTGCACATTGTAAATTGCAAACAACCTGAAACCCAACTAAAGAAACTTGAACAAGAATAATAATAACAACAATAACAAACTTTACTTTGTCTTTTGTCTACAATCTACAACCTACAACCGAGAACGCGCAGTTTAGTTCAATTGTATTGAAACTAATTGTTGAACTGTTGACGGGGGGAATACAATAAAGCGTTCAAATACAAACTATAAATACACAAAATATGATTATTTTATGTAAATTCATGTGCTGAATGCTCAAGAAATATTTTAAATGAGTAATTACAGTGGCCGCATTCAACAACCGCTGCTCATTATTCATTATTTATAGTACTAAAATTATAAATTATCATTATTGCTGTAAATAGGCAATAGTCAATAACTCTGCACTCCTTCCTTCCGACTTTACGCTTTACCCTTATCGTGCATTCAAATATTAAATACAAATATTTAAATTACCACGTATCAGCTATATAAAGTAGATATGAATGAACAGTCATTGTGCATAGAGCAGTGTGTATTGTCTATTGTACATTACACATAAAAAGCATCCCCATCAACTCATCACTCACGACTAGCCGTATTACTTATCTGCTTCTAAACTGGACTTGTTTCCCTATTCTCTACTCTTGTCTTGTCTCTTGTATCTTGTCTGCTCCTGTCCATTATCCATTTAGATTTACTATTTACTTGCATTTATTTCTCTCATAAGTATAATATAAAACATGTATAATTTACAATGTCCAATTTACGGGTATACGTGTCTACTTGTCTACTAGTCTATAATCGTTTGTCAAAATTTGTCTTTAATTGAGGCTCCCTTGTTACGTCAACTATCAACTATCTACTATACATTAAATACGATAGATGATAGATAGTAGATAGACACAAGATACAAGATAAAAATTCAGGTTCACAATCACACGCATCATAATAATAATTAAACTAATGTTTCATTTTCCCTATTATCTCACACTCTCGTACTATAGTAACTAGTAATGTCATACATACAACATACAACATACGGATACTTGTTTTAACTTTTTCAACTCAACTCTCAACTAACAATCTGTCTGTACTCCATCTATCTACATTCTACATGTATCTGAATTTACATGTATTTTTTATATGTTATCTACCTGTCTGTCTTTTACACAGTACAAAGTGTATTGGCCTTTTAGCTTTGCTTTAAAATTATTTGATAGTCGCAGTCATAATCACAGTCATAGTCATGTGTCTTATAATTTAAAATTTAAATACTACCATATTCATGAAGAGAGAGAGAGAGAAAAGAGAAAGATACAGATTAGCAATGCTAATTTATAATTTACCTCTTCATATTTCTACTGCAACTGCAACCTTATTAAATCCACCATCTAGAATCTCGAATCTTAAATCCACACGGGATTAATAAAAAAAATACCCTTTGCAATCTTCAACACTGCATACATCGTACATACATGCATGTAATTATCATGTGCTATTGACTTGAATCTATTCAGTATTCACTATTCAGCATCATGTGACTGGGAGAAGGAAAAATAACTCTGCGGGTCATTCGTTTGTTTACATAATTTTTTATATTCTTATCTAATTGAACATTATAATTCATAATAATAATATGCAATATGCATACTGCATACAACATATCATTTTTACCCTTGTGTAACTTTTATTTTCATAGTGTATTTAAATAAGTATGCATAAAGTAACAAGAGTAGAAGGGATTTTTCTACATAGATAAGTAAGCTCAACATTTGAAGCTATTATAAAGCTATTATAAGCTTGATGACGATAATAGCATTACTTAAACCTTATGCTAAAAGGCATAGTGTTGTGGTTGATATTATTCCTGAAACTACGATTATTATCATTATTATTCCTTTACTTGGCTATTGGCTGTAGTCTGTAGTATTATGATTCTTAATATTATAATATCATAATGTCACGTGGATCTTGAAACTAGAATCTAGAATCTAGAAACTAGAGCCTAGAAACTACATCTAAAATCTAGAATCCAGTGTCAAGGATCTACAATCCACAGGAACGATTTTCTGTTGCAACTTCCTTCTTCCTTCCAAGTACATGTTATACATTATACACATATCAAAAGCCTACAGAATCCTTTTACACTCTACCCTGTACATAATACAGGCACCGACATTGGATCGCATTGCATTACATTTATATTGGCGCCATCCTTGTCAGTTATTACTATTCCTATTACTATAATAGTCATCACCATTGTTATTGCTATTGTCGACTTGATCGTCAACTTACGTTTCCTTCCTTCCTTCTTTCAGGATATTACACATTACACATTTGAGATTCGAGGCAACAAGACAATCCTACACTCGCAATTTGTAAATACTCTAGACTCTAGACTCAAGTCTCTAAAGTTGTTATACAAGACTATAGAAAATACAAATGTGCTTTACTACCACAATTCAAGATACCAGAACACAGCATAACACAGGCAAGAGAGCTAACTCCATAAACAGTATTTTGTAAGCACAAAATACCAAAATACTGTCATGGGCATGGACAGAGAAACATCAAGAATCAAGAATTCATACAGTTTTCAGGATGTAAAATGTAAACCATGTAGAGCCATGTACAATGTACAGCAGTAAAAATACAAACCATATTTATTTAAGCACTAAGCACACACCTCACACATCATCGATTATAATAATAGTAATAGTAATTTTCCTTCGGCAATATCCTACCATCTACCATCTCTCTTGTTCTTTCTCACTTTCCTATCAATATCAATATCAACCATTAACTCACAAAGGGAGATCCGATTACGCATAAAAATTTTCCAGAGACAAGGCCGGTAAACTACAAACTAGAAACTAAAAACAGTAAAAACTAGCACCAGCTCAAAAGCATCAAGATCCCTCCTTTCCTTTCTCCTTCCGAACATCCAACATTTTAACATGAGTAAACTGTTCATAAATTCATTGTGTTATGTTATGCATGGTGGGTAATGGGACAACAAAATAAAAGCCAAATATCTGTTTCTTCTACTACACATTACACATTTATTTTATGGACTAGAATTCGATACTCGATATTCCGTATTTGATATTTGTGATACTTTTGTACTTAAATGCCATGTTCAATGTCAAAGGACTAAAGAGCCGCTTTTCATATTTTGTCTGGATTCCCTTTCACACTTTTGACTTTTTAGCACTAGAAGCTAGAAACTAGAAACCAGAAACTAGAAAATCATGTACTGGGTGTAAAATGTAAAATTTCATATGGAACTTCATAAAAAAGTTTCCGCTACTTATTTGCGTAGGTATTGATTTTAGTACATAGTAAATAATAGTAAATACGATCCTTATTTCACATCCTTATCCTAACACTTTAGACTGGTACACAACAGAATAAAAACCTTAGCATGAAACATGAAATAAAAAACTGTAAAATATCTTTATACTATTATTATTACTTATTATTATTTGCAGACTTATTTGGCTTTGCTACTTTCAACTTTGAACATTGGACATTTTATATTTCCTCCCTTTACGCTAAAAAGTTGAAAAAAAAATCTAAATAAAACAGTAGGGGTTTATTTCTCCTCTCCCTTCAAAGCGGGAGGCTGGTATAATAAATGCTAATTTTCCATATTTCTAGCATAAATACGTGCCACACATGTAATCTGTACTACATCCTACATTCTCCATCCTACATATTATTACATCAAGTGTTTAAATAATAATGAATAATGAAATTTTCATACAGCACATTACATATTACACATTACACATTACACATTTTACATGTTCCATATTGTACAAAACATAATACATATTATGTAATGAAAAGTCGCTTAAATCTTTTATACAGGGTAAAAGAGTGCCGCCGATGGATATAAAAGAGTTTTACGACAATGACATAAAAATGTACAGAGTAGAGAGTAGAAAGCACACACTGAGATAGAGCAGAAACAGAGAGAGAGAGAGAGATCAAATTGTCGACTGAATAAGTACACAAAGTCAAAAAGCCTGGAGACTGGAGAATAATAATACGATAATACAGATGAAAAGTTTTATTCCCCATCTACACTTTTGTAGTTTTAATTTAATTGCCGCCAACTTACAACTTACAAAGACAAATTAACCTTGACATGTTCCGTTTTTTCCTGTTCCATGTGTCGCATTTTATGCTCAAAACATATGTATCTATAATATACATATGTGTGTGATGTAGTTTGTATAGAATTTGCTATTTGCCGTTTACAGCTACACTGCTTTTAATCTCGTCAAGAACTGAATTCAACTCCGCTACGTTTACATACGCAATGCACAAGAGTTCGAATTCTAAAATTAGGTTAGTTTTCATAATAATGAAGTCAAAATCTCCAGTGTCTTGTCTCCTGTCTCAAGACTCTGGAATAAATGCCTACAGTGCTAAAATTGTCAGTGCATCAGAGGTCAGAAAAAATTCATAGTTTAAACTTTTACTCTGTTTTACAAGGACGTACTTTCTTTTGAGACTTTTCATTAAAAAGTGCATGGATTAATAAGACACCTTAAGGCCTATTATTCAAATTATAATACTCGTTCTAATTTAGTATAAACTTACAAGTTCTAATTAAAAACTAAAAAAAATTGTGATGAGTGATGATGAATGCTAAGCTTGAAATAGAGGGATGAATGAAACTGTCAATAATATCAAACACTCGTCGCTGGTACTAGAAAAAGAGCTAATTCCGTTCTGATGCAAAATGCAGAATCGATCTGCGTTGCATGATGCATAATAAACTTGATTACTATTCAATTTAGCTCCTTTTTGAGACAGATACATTTCCTATTTCTTTTTTATCAATGAAGACGAGAAAGTATAACTAGACCTTTTTACATTTTACAACTTTGTTTCAGCATTTCAGTGTTGCAGTTTTACTGGGAAATTCTTTGATTGAGTATTGAGTCTGAAGTTGCAGTACTTATTGCTTATGACAAGTGCATGCAATTCCGAATCCGTATCCGAATCCTAAACTCGGGAGAAAGAAAGAAAGCAAGAAAAACTTTTCTCATTTTATACTCACCCTCATAATATTTTCGAGGATATCGGCTGGAATGGGGACTTCGTCTGATTCGTATTGATATTTCATTAGAAGACATCTCAACTGCAATGAGTTCAATTTGAAACAGCTGCTTGCTGCCGTAGATAATTCTTCTGGAGTGTTTTTAGGAGCCTGGAAACACAAAAAAAATAGAAAAAGTTTACTTTCCAACATTCCATCATCATTTTGTATTATACATTTAGTTTACTCTTTATTCTTATACTTAAAAGGGGGAAAAACATGTAGTGTTATACAAAAAAAATCGATCCCGATGAATGAGCAAATTTCAGATGTGTAATGCGTACGTATCATATCAGATTGAAAACCCCAGGTTCAAAATGCTATTTGAAAAAATATCAAAAGTCTATTTTTTTCCTCAAAAAAATGATCAATTTTATCCAGTTTCCAATACATCTTTAGAATCTAGAATCATTTTGATTTCTATTCCTCCCTTCAAGATCCTAGCTAAAATAATATAATATAATGCAATGCAATAGCGTACAATGCAATTTGTACATGGATACACAATACATCATACAGTAGATTCAGAATCCAGAGTACAAAATACATACTTATTCTAAACCTTTGATGCCATGTCACACAAAGTACAGAATATACAATACACAGTACAGAGTCACGCTCAACCAAATCAAACCAAAGAAGAAAAAAGTACACATGAAATGAAATAAAAAAGGATCGTAAAACCAAGTCCCGACTTTGGCTCAATTTACTTTTGCATCAAATCCTCCGTCTTTCCCTTTTCCCTGTCTCTGACTGACTCTAATTCTAATATCTAATATTATTTTTTTCTTTTTTTTCCACTCTTTTTACGACAACGATTACCCGAGAGTACTGACTTTGATTCGATTTCCGCCTTTCTCTACATTTTTTTTTCTACAACCCTACATATTTTTGTTATATATTGTACCATTGTACGGCCACTATTATTATTTGTTGTTTGTTATTACCATTTCCTATTTTCTATATAGTGTATCCAGCTACATATAATATTTTTCTACGTATTTGATACCTGCGTCTTGTGTCTATTACCTACTTTCATTTCTTCTGCATTGATGCTCACCTAACCTAATTCTCTACTGCTATTGTGACTTGTGACTTCACAAGATCTATAATATTATAGCTAGCTATTGAACATTTTTCCATGTCTGTTTACGATTTACGGAAACGGGAAACGGGATTTTAGAGAGGTAACAAAGCAAAAAATGTTAACATGTACTCAAATACCAAATACCAGAGAAAATAGTTTGTCCAAAATCACAAAGGTACATTTTTATACTGACACTACTTTTGACATTTTGACCTTTCATTGACAAAATTGATACCCATATATTTTTTGTAATACAAATAATAGAATTTGTACGACGTACAAAGATAGCATTTGCTTTGTACTTTTAAACTGAAATAATATAAAGCTCATTCAATCGGTAAATAATATCAAATTTGAAGTTTTGTAAAAAATAATAAATAAATAATGACAATATTCAAATACAAAAAATCTGCATCGACCACCACTGAACACTGAACTTTGAAAATTACATATATTACAAATTATTATAAACTTACGACGAGAAGATGAGCAGCCTGGACAACTCGGACAAGATGGCAATCAGCTGCTAATTCTAGGCCTTGTTTCTCTGCCCATGTTTCAATTCGATTGAGACGACGACGTAGGCGATTTCCCCAGAGACGACTGCAATAGTGACGACCACCATCAATCCCAATTATCTGTAATAAAAATATCAAATATCATAAATCATAAACCGTAAATACAAGAAAGTTTAACCCATATCCACATTTTTTATTATCCAGCAACCAGAAATCAAAACATGTACAATCTGCAATTTGCACATCTGCACACGTAGAAATAACTATAAAAAGTGTGGCACACATTGTTCCGATTGCTGTTGACCTGATACTTGATGCAATCAAATTTTATACCTGTTTTATTTTCGTTCTTTTCACCTACATTTTTTACTTTTGTTTACTCTTTCTATTCCATGTAAGTTTCAAGTTTTACAAGAAAAGTAAAAAAAGTTACAGAAAAAGAAATCATTCCTTTTTCACAATATAATCGAGCATACACAATACACACGTGTCGCTTTAATTTTTTCTACTACCTACTCGATGCTACAGTTTTGATTGAATCTGATTGCGTGTCCCTTGTACCTACTACTTTTTGTGCAACGTCACAGTGGCAAATCAAAGGGAAGTTTTTGGAAAATTTGATAGAAAAAAGGTGGATATTTAATACGCACAGAAAAAAATCAATCAATTCCTCCTAAATATGTATAATGTATACAGTCTAAATATAGAAGACATCAGCTTAGAATAATACAATTCAAGTGACCAGCGAAAGCACTCCTGTATTATTTTCTCGGTCTCGATACATCAGAATAAATAATAAATTTGTTGACTTTGTCTTTGGCATACCATCCATTAAAATATCAGTACCTATTATCTGCATAAAAAATATACCCCGGATATTATCACCTAGAATTATTTTCCGGGATTTGTATTCAATAGCCAAAAGTTTTCTACAGTGTTTTTTCCCCACTGCTTTTTGCGTACAAACAAAGAGAGACACGTCAGAAAAAAGTTTTTTTATAATTCATAATACTTGGCTTCTCAAACCACAAACAGAGTCTACAATCTACAATCTACTGCATTTGTGTCATTCCTATTGGCAATCAGTAATCAATACCGTCCACGAGCATAAATAAATAATTTCAGAGTTATTTTGAGTAACTTCCCTATACTCTATACTTTTATACTTTACTATTCCATTTTATTAATAAACTGGAAAAACTACTGGACAACTCGAACTACTATTTATAGCAAGTCTACACCTAATAATAAACCATAATAATTTAATTGTATTTCCATATAAAATGAACTTGACAGCACACTAGTTATTATATTAATAGTTATTATAATTCTAAGTAAAATAGGAAGGTACTCCAAGAATGAGACTATAATCTACATTACATAATACAGTTTCGAGTTTTGCTCATGTAGTTGAGAAATAAGAATTGGACGACTTCTGCATGATAGTAACTGCAATACAAAATACAATCGATTGAAAGCTACGAATAAGACAACGAGCACGACAACAAATGACTGAAAACTGAATATTGTGTATACATCAAGTTATTTGTAGCACATTTTGGAATGTTCCTTCTTTTCCTTCTTTTGTTCACGTGTCTGTACCCTGTACATTTTTGCATCTCAGACGTCATAAATCTTCAGGGAACACCCTAGATAGAAATCGTTACTGTCTCACATCAGAATTCAGATCAAGTCAGTCCTACACTCTACGTTCTACACTCCATCCTGTTTGGTATTTGGAATCTTGAGTATTGAGTACGAAATATTTTAAAAATCATATTTATTTTCCATCTCCTAACTCCTAACATATTCTGCCTGTAGTCTCTGTAATATCATTTTCACGTCTATCTTTCCATAAGAAATGGATTTAATATACTTTCTTCCTACGTAAAATCTGTGAATAATGTCACTTCACACATTTGTGAACACTTTTTTTTCAGCTTGGAGCTTTGTCTTTCAAAATGTAATCTCGGCAAATTTTGGTAAAATTCCTATACTATTTACATGGAAGCTTTTGACTGTTCACACATTTCCTATAGCTTTCCATACAAAACATTGTATATATTATAATTTATAATGGTTGTCAAAATTCGCAAGAAATTCATTCATTTCTTTTATTTTCCTCGACTTGTATGCTGAATGTGTTGAGTTTCGAAAAATAGACCCTTAAAACTTGCAGATGAAGGAAAATTATAATAATAGCAGTTAAAAATACAAATCACAAATAAATTATAAAATAATAAAAATAATTAAAAAAGATAAAAATATAATATATTTGGTGTATATTGTATTTTGTATTTTGTCATTTCTTACCCTATTAAATACGGCCATATTAATAAAATGGAATAGTTGTGAAAATAGCTGAATTGTCAGAGCTGCATTGACACGGCATCTTCGTAGTAATGTCATTCCGGAACCCAAGACATTGAGGATCTGGAATTATCATAAAATAGAAAAAATCAATATCAATACATAATAATATTCCACTACTTTAATCTATAATATATTATGCTACACTAAGAATACATGAAGCATGAACATTATTCCCGTTTCGCATAATATTACATTCTGTAATATTTAAATAATTGTGAATTGTGACGAGAAATGCTCAACAGTGTAAAAACCCTCCATATTTCTCCTCACTTTTTTCTCATGCTGGAAGGTTATTCATCCATCATTCATCATGTAAATGAATTCTTGTGAAATACGAGTAATGCGATACACGAGAATCAAAATCAATGATATGCGAAATCTAGAATCTAGAACCCAAAGGGGAAAATCGACCGACCGCCTGCCGGCTAGACTCAATACTCAGTATTTTCGACTGTATTTTGTCGTCGTACATGTTCAATATGCATAATAAATGTATCCTGTGCATTGTACGTATGTCCTTTCTGAGCAATCATCAAAAATAAAAACAATCCAGTTGTTTCATCATAGATAATAGATAGATAATACTGTACACTGTATACTGTATGCTGTCTGATATTCGTACAAATGATTTTTATCTTTCCTCCACGTGCACGCGAATGTCCAGTGTCCAGAAATTAGAAAATATAAAATACACGCAGAGTCTAGAGACAGACTTTGCAAGAACCACTTTTACCTTCCAGTGAAAGTCATGTATGGAAATTGAACATTCAACATTCAACATGCGGTTTTTGCTGTGCCTGCGTCCCCAAGTTCCAAGTTGCGTACAATGTCAATGTCTATTATCATTACTGCTAATTTTCACAAAGTTCCTTTGTCCACACATACATACAACATGCATTTATACTTTTCCGCTGAATACTAAATGCTCCATTACCCATCGCACGTGTATTGTGGATTGTATAAATTAACTAGATAGTAGAAAGTAGAAAGAAACCAGTGCAAATAGCAAACAGTAACATCATTTACAATATTTATCTTCTACTTGATGACCTCCACTAAATAAAGTATGGTAATTTGATGTTTGATATTTGATATGTCACAATAAAATAATTATGCATTGTTGTTGATTAATACAATGAGATAAAAAAATTTCATTCATCCTCTCAAACAATTTCAATTTGTAAAAATATACAATTTTAAAGATGTACTTTTTTTCTACTTTCTACAAATTTGGCACACTTTCGCCCACCAACAAAACCCGTTTATTGTGCAATAAAATAGAATTACACAACCAGCTGTTTTTTTCCTGCTTCAAAATGAGGACAAAAACCACCAGCCACAAACCATACCTCCTGCCATATGGAATGTGTAACGTGTAATGCCGTGTGCACAGTGCACAACAAATGGAAAAAAACCTGGCCATTTTCCCGAAAAACTCATGCATAACTTAATTCAAACGTAAAACGTCAAGCACAAAAGCTCACGGAGCAAAAAGAAAATATAGCCCCAAGTGTGAATTTCCAGTCTCCAAAATTCCAAAGAACCAAAAAACTCTACTCTGGCCTTTTAATTCATAATAGAGAAATTTGTAGATTATGAATTATTCATTAAAAAACGACAACTATTACAACTCCTTCCTCCCATCTTTTGCCATTTTCATATGATACATATTACTTTCTCCAATCTTCACCTCTCTTTTCCCATTATTCCCTTCAATTCACCTGTACATAGGCCATTGTACATCCGATCATAATATAGTCCCGTTTCTTCTCTTCCTCTTTCTCGTTCTAAACTCCAACCTCCGAACCGAGCATCTGAATTATCCAAACCAAACGTCCTCTGAGGCTTCTCAATTATTCATACGTTTCCGAATTTTCTCCCTCTACTTTCTACATAATTGATAAAGTTGTGAGCATACATTCATGAATTTCCTCCTTTCTCCATTCCATTCCAATCTACATTTTACATGCATGAATACACTCAATTTCAAGTTTCAGGTGTTACAAACTGGGTTATACACACATTATACATTTTATGATAACAATGAGCAAGTTCATGGTACACGGTAAAAGTAAGCATGACCTTTGTGTGTGGGTTTGTCTACTGACTTTTGTAATTTTATACTACTGACGCTACGCAGTCAAACTCAAATTCAAATTCAATATTTGTATGCGGTCAACACACACCACCAGACACAAGACACAAGTGAAAACACAGTGCTCATTTTATTCAAAATTTAAGATTTTGCTAGAATAGTTTCATAACTTGTACAACTTTACAGTGTCTATAGAGTATGGATTATGAATGACGAATGTACCAAATTTCCCTGTGGAGATTTAAATGAAAATCGCTGTTCAGAATTTAGAAAATTAAGATGACTTTAAATAGTGAATAGTGAAGGAATAATGGGTTTAAACTTCACATTAATTTCTTCAAGTTGCTCAAGCTCAAACACGCGAAACACGTGCTGGAGTTTATGCATAATATATAATGTATTATTCCGCATTAGAAATGTACAGTGTACAATGTACACTTTGCACAGTACGACTGGTACTTGATACATGATGCCTCACCCTCAATGGAATAAAACGGAAGCGAAAAGAGCAAACAGTCCTCGAAACGCAAAGTTCCAAGTTCCAAACAGAAAACACAACCTGTCCATTGGGAATGGCTCAAGCCTCAAGTGTTTGTGAAAGAGAGCGGCAAACAATTCACCCATGAAGACTATCATACAAAGGTATAGAATATAGATATGAACATTTCACAAGAATCTCTTTTTTTACATGCTCTTTCTCTTTCATTCATACTTGTGCTCTAACTCCCAACTCACAGCACAGAGCTGATTCTCAAATACCACATTACATTACAAATTGAAAACTGAGAGAACCACCCACCTAACCACATACTACGGAAGAAGGGTGTATGTATGAAAAAGTCGTAGAGGAACCACTTAAAACTGCCCATCCCTTGACGAGCATTTGCACAAACGGGAATTCATTAATCAAATTGGGTTTTCTAAATCTAAAATAAGTTAAGTATTGTATAAAAAGATATCTATCTACCATTTTACTGTGTAGAATTCAGAAAAAAAAGTAATTTTACAGGAGCAAACTTCTTCATTCTGTAGATTTCAAGGGAATCATTGTCATAAAAAAAGAAAGTATATTTATAAATGGTTATTACCGCAGTAGTAGCTTTCTCATCCTCTTCATCTCGTTCCAAGAAGAAATGTCCAATGAGATTCCCTAACTCGGCTTGGATACAGGTGACAAGGTGACGGAAAGCGAGTTGGACCACCTCAGCCAGTACGTCTTGAGCATCTAGAGAAAAGGCCCCAATCTGTCTATCAGATTTGAGAAAATGAAGTAATTCACTCGCATTTGCCATCCAAAATGCCAAGTTGTTGGCATCCGAGTTCCGTTCTTGAATCGTCTGCATTAGAATATGAGCTACACGGAGGAGAAATGCAGAGAGTAAATGGGCTCGCTCATGGGGTGTTGCATCAGGGCGGAAGTGTGTGGTAGCTCTGTAGCGGGCTGGAGAGGAAACAAAAAAAATACACATGTAAATACATGATAAATGTATGTGCGTTATCTACAATCTACATTCTACATGTTCCATAATCCATAATCCATATTGAATAATAAACCATGGACATAACCCTAAACTTACAGTCAATCCTTGAAAAATATCATACGAGGGTGAAATAATAACTCAACCCCTTCCACATTTTTTATTCGGTTTATTATTATTACTTTTTTATTATCTATTTTTTCTCACACCCACGCACTGCGATCATATGTACATGATACATAATATATTATGGCATTTGAAACGAGGGTTGTAAAAACATTGAAAGAACACATACCTGCTAAATAGAGTGAGTAGGTTGGGGCTAATTTGAACTGTAGTGCACTTGGATTTACATTAATAATTGTCGCTGCCAAAAATCCCTCTTCACCAGCTTCAGGTAGTTCCAGAGTTGCGGGTAGTATTGAGTCAGCTCTTATTACTCTGAAATAATATGTACACAAACCATTATTATCATTTATTATCATTTCAAAACTATCCAATTTTCTCGTTTGAAAGTATTAAATCATGGACGCTCCGTTAATAGAGACAAAAGACATGACCATTGATCATTTCATTCTCATGCATGTGAATTGTGTATCAGTGAGAAATAAAGTTCAACTTTCACCCTCTCCATTGCATGTTTTAAACGATCAAAAACTCAAAACCAAACAAAATAAAAATAATAGAACACAAGGCAAGAAACCAAATTATAGGAAATGATAGAAACCAAAAAAAACCAAAATATAACCAAACCTTGGAATTTCATCTTGAGGGCTCATTACGGGAGACTGTGCTACATTATTAGTTAATCCACTGGTTTGCAATGTCGTTTGTGAGTTCTCCGCAACCTCCCTGAATCATACACCGTAATAGTACAAAGTACAAGCAAAATTAAATAAATAATAAAATTAAAATCACAACACCATGTTAAATTTTTTATACATGTACTACAAATTACAATATCCAACCGAAAATATAATAATAAAATAAAAATAAAATAAGCAAGCTAAAAGCTACTCACTACTCACTACAAATTCCAAATGCACAAGTCAACTGATTCAAAAGTATTTGGTGATTTGATTTCTCATCTTGCTATTTATCTTAAATTGATGAAAAATCACACTCCTCGTGCTCAATGCTCAATCAGTAAACAAAACACAAAATCAATGGAATGTGGAAGAAATCTCCTGGTAAAAAAACACTTAGGACAATAGGCAAAATAGTAACAAAATAGATACAATTAAAAAACGTGTAAACGAAGTAAAATGGACAAAAGCCAGAGATCCACGTGTCGATTATTTAATGCACAAAAAAAACAATAGAAAAACTGCAAAAATCAACTGGCGCAATGACCTACAATTCCTAGAATTTCCATCGAAAATTCAGAGACAAAAAACATTCATTGGAATAGCAACATTTACACAATAAATAACGTTGACTTCCACATTGTACATTCTACATAATTTGTAAGCTGTTAAAAGTGAGTCAAAAGACAACAGGAAAGAGTCACTGTTTTTGTTTAATTTAAAATTATATTACACTGGATCAGAATTGAGAATTAAAATTTCCGATAATTCATCTACCTCTCCACAATCTACAATCATACCTAGAAAATGGCCTAGCTCACTACGCAAGTAACAACTGATGTACAAACTACGGAATACCGAATACCAAATAAATAAATCCCATTCCCCTTAACTACTTAATATTAATTGGAAATTCAAAGCAATGTTTGACGCATGGCGTATGTTATAATATGTTATACAGTATACTAGTACACAGCGTAATGTGACTGCATTGTACCCTCTGACCCCTGATCTCAAACTCTGTATTAGTCCAGCGTCAAGAGGATGATAAACTATATAATTTTACTATCAAAACCCAAAACCCAAAGATCAAACGGATCTTTTCCCAACTCATACAGAATTTGAAATCAGAAATCAGAGATCAGACATTTGAAATTTGTACAAAAAATGAATACAACTCGTGTTATTTTTTATTTGGCTAACCTTTCATTAAACAAGCGTCCTCTCTGAGCAAATCGGAAATAGTGAGTGCGACCAAAACGGATGATTGTACCATGTTGTAAAATGGTGGTCTCATAAACTCTCTGACCATTCACATAAATGTCAGCATCTCGAGATGAAGGCGTTATGGTTACAATATTATCTCCGGTATTTGCAATGACACAATGACGCGGTCTAAGGCCACCAAGTTGTAATCCGTTATAATCACTTCCAACTTCAGTCACATCCGACTCTAAGGCAATCCTTCTTCCCGTTTCCGAACCATCTGGAAAAGAATCAAGAAAAAAAAATTATTAATCAAAAATAAATCATCGATTATCTAGATTCATTTTTCTAGAACATAGAATCGACACAAATTAAAATGCGTTTGACATTACATTTTTTTAGTCTGCCACATGTAGAATGTAGAATGTATAACAGCCAAATTTAACATCTAGTTTTACGCCATGCACCATTTACCATTTTTACCATTTACTGCATGCTGCATGTTATTGCACTGACTACTGACTGTCTACTGTCTATAGTAACAACGTGAATCTAAATTCTACATACTTAATCGATACGGTTGACGATTTCATGTCCACGGTTGCTACTACTTTTTTTAAATAATTAAAACCTCTTTGTGGAAATGAAAACA
This sequence comes from Sminthurinus aureus, assembly GCA_034698265.1. NCBI lineage: Eukaryota > Metazoa > Arthropoda > Collembola > Symphypleona > Katiannidae > Sminthurinus > Sminthurinus aureus. The sequence goes on along the minus strand of JAQGBH010000351.1, from coordinate 2,695 downwards.
TGCCATGAGAACAACTAGCAATGAACTTTAGACTTTGTAAACAAAAAATTGAGTCATTTCCCTTTCCACTGAGAAATAAGATATTATACTCACGCGACTTTCTCCATCAACTATCACCAAATCCACTACACTTTATTATTTATTATGTACTATGTACTTTGTAAAATGTAGACGAAATGAAGATATAAAAAATTCATCCTTGTTTAGACCACAGATAACATCATTTACATTACTAGGAAATACCATTGATTTCTTGCACTGTGTCACAGAAAATAAACAAGGACAAAAGAATATCCACAATTGGTGCCTTAACAATTCGTTTTGTACACTTTACACAGAACAAGTTTACCCGTTGGGACAAATAAACTTTCCCTGTCCCGAGTCCTGAGTGAATATTCTACTCTGTTCTATATTTATTCTTTCCTATCCCAACTTTGATAGACACCTCAGTTGAATATTTTGCAAGCTGTCTTTTCTTTACACCGACTTTCTTAACTGTTTTACCGTTTATCCCATGGCCCGTGGCTTTGTCAAGTACAGAGTATTCTAGAATCTACAATCTAGATTCTATTCTAGATTCTAGATTCTAGTGTTTTACGGGAAATGTCACACGTTTTTTTGTTTGTACATTTTGCATTTGAATGCTTTCGCAACTTTGAGCTAACCCTGACTTGTGCCTTGTGCTTTGTGCCCTATCATTTTCATCAATTCTCTAACCTCTAAACATGTGTAAATATGTACACTTGAGCTTTCAATGTGCCCTAGATTGTAGATGATGACAAGGGTAAACAATTCTTCAGTTCTTTGAACTGCATGTCCTAACTCAAGCCGAATCCGAGTAATATCAAGTTGACAGTTCATATCATTCGGCATCACGTTGAGCGTTGAATGTTGAAACCTCACGACCCACGACTTGACAATTGTCATCAAAAACAGAGAACAACTGAAAGGTTACAACTCCACACTCCACGCTCTACTCCTCAACTATTGTCCATGACAAATCTTACACGTGTACATGACAAAGATAATACTCTAGACTCTAGATTCTGGATATTTTTAGATGCCTGTCCACATTCTAGCTGTATTCGGCCTTGCCTTGGTTTATCTTCAGTAAGTTCTTCTAGTTCTATATTTTTTTGGAAAAGATTGTGTGAAAACACATCCGTCTTAAAATAACTCGTAAAACACGTGCATACACATTTTACGTCACAATTTCTATTTACACACGGTGTAAACTTTGAGCTTACTGATAGCCAAAATCAAAAGGATAAAAATGATTGATTTTCATTCACAATTTAAAACTTGCCAATGTCAAAAGGACAAGCAGCATTCTACATTATGCCAACAGGATTCCTTCCAGTTTGAATTGAATATGTTTAAAATCATATGGGCCTTTTTATGGATAAAAGTCACAAGTCATCAATACAAGTTTGAAAATCAATAGCTGCAATTATGAATTAAATATTTCATTTGCCATTTGGTATTGAAAATTGAAAACTCATAACTCAACCTTCATAATCTATTCATCATTCATTCTACTTTTCATTTCATCCTTAAACAGAGTATTCTTAATTTTGAATCCTTCAAAGGCATAAAAGTCAATGAACTTGCACATGGAAAATGATGGTGAAATAATGAAACGTGTTTGGTGTATGGCGTAAAATTATCATACTATTTCCTTCTTCAATTATTTTGCTACATTTACTTTTGGAGGACGAAGGTCGAGCAATGACAATTACACATAATTTACAAAAAAGGCCTTTTCCTATAATATTTTCTACATGTATGTCAACTTCAATCTGGGTATACAAAAATACAATACGCAGAATACACTGCACAATGTAGAATGTAGAATGCAGAATGTCGACTGAAGTGTATACCGTCCAAAACCGTAATATCAGTATAAACTTCATTTTGACTCCTTTGTCATGGCGTCTTCTTTTAATTTCTTTTGACTCTTGACTCTTGATTCTTCACCCTTCTCCATTCACACTCCACACTTCACACCTTTCACTCTCAGACCTTGACTCAAGTCTCAAGTCATACAGTCAAAATGAGAACGGCTGGCTGCAACCACAGAGTTACACAATCTGGGACTGGTCGTGCTATTAAACGCATGTGGACATCCATTTCAAAGCATGTGCCATGTGGCAAAAAGTTGGAAGGAGAAAGTAGATTGAAGAAAGCACTACCAACTACCATACATTTATATTAGTGCTTTCATGCACATCTACACTAGGGTGGCCCAAAAAAATTAAAAGTGATGGAATCTTTCGGGCTGATGGCCCTATAGTTACCTATGCCTAAGTGTATTATTCCTGCAAAATTTCAGAAAAATCGGTGAATGTTTAGATGGTGCTAAACGAGGTCAAAGGTCAAGAGTGTTTTCTGAACATGGAAAACGGTTTTGTATGACTCTCTGGACTGCGTGAACCGATTTTCACGTAAATTAGCATTCCTGAACGGCAATCGCATGACCGTGAAGGTAAATTTTATGCAAAAACATTTAGCGGGCTTTTTGAAAAATACCCGGGTATTGAAGTATAAACCCCCGATTTTCGGATCACAGTTAGTATAAAAAGTTCCGACACTTGCAAATACTCAAACCGCAGCGTATTGCGATTTCAAAATGGTGAGGGTTCCTGAAATCCGTAGAAAAATAAGCGAATGGTGAATTTTTGAATCTTTTGTGTTC
>JAQGBH010000350.1:0-56047 GCA_034698265.1 Sminthurinus aureus | reverse complement strand
TTTTCCGCCTTAAATTGTGTAACCAGTAACCAGATAACGATCGTGAATAGGAAGGAGAAAGTAGAAAATGGAGAATAGCAAATACAGAACAGAAAATAGACTACACCAGACCTTTCAATTCCAATTTAGCTTCAGCGTATTAAAGTATAAAAGTATGATACAAAATACAAATGACGGTTCTTTACATAATTATAATTATGAATATTATAATACGGATAATATGTATTCAAAATTTAGGATACACCAACGTCTCCTATTTCCAGAACATCTTCAGTCGTGAGTCTTAAGCATTCATTATTTCACATGGCCAATCCTCAGTTTTCAATCCTCAACAGTTTGGCACAGTCTCGATGCAGTTTCAAAACTTTACTATACTTTTCATTAATTATTGAGCCATGTAAAACACTGTACTTGTTTTTAATACACATTTTTCGAGAGTAATCAAACACATCTAGGATTTCGTAGGTACAAGATATAAGATACATAAAAATAAGAAATGAAGTAAAACTTGATTTTTTATGCAACCATGTGTTCATTCTGCCAACCAACCAGGCAACCAGTCGTCTTTTAATTTTTCCGACAGCACACGACACTAACATGCACATCCACAGTGTAGAGTGTAGAGTATAGGTCACACGTAAAACGGTTCATGAGAAATGGCAAAGAGTAAACGTAAAGTCAAACGATTGCAATTACGGGTGTATGTAAAAGAGGAAATTGGTCCACATCTTTCTGTCCTAAGTCATCTCATGTTTTACATGACGGGAAAGTGTGCGGTGTGGAAACGAAACGTAGATGTACGACTAAAATTTAATTGCTGTCACAGGACATGCCTTTTGCCTTTTCCATCAGCCTCTAGATTCCAGATTCTAGACTCTACTGTGATGTACTGAACTGAAACGGAGAAAACAGAGCAGATATTACATATGTGTTTTACACAGACAAGAAACGTGGTCATACTAAAATTACTACTGCCTTCAATTGCTAAGTTATGACTAGACGACATTTATTTAAAATGCTGATGTGGATTTTTTGGACTGTAAGTAGTTTTAGATTCTAGAATCTAGATGCTAAATGTAAAAATGATGGACTGACTAAATGAATAGTTGGGTATGAAATGTGCTTGGTTGCCAAAGTGAATACAAGTAGAACTACATGCATAAAAATTACAGTTTGCAGATTGCAGATGTTCACTTCACAGTTCAGAGTACGAATTACAGTGTGTGACAAAAACAACAACAATAACAGTAATAATAATAACAGCCTCGTCAAATCGTCAAACCTTCAAGTAAATAAGAGTAAAAGATAAATACACAGTTTTTTTACACAAATAAATGTTAAGCACGTGACGTTATAAAAAAATAATAAAAATTCCATGCATCACTAAGCATTGAGAATAGAAAATTGACAATTGACAATTTACAGTTGTCGACAGTCGAGATTCGATAGTCAATAGGCAATAGTAATTCCAATAAAACTAATGAAATGCAATTTAGTTGAATTGAGGATGAGAAATTTTTTATTAAATTTAAAGTATAAAGTGTTTTGTGATTTTAGACTCTAGATTCTAGATTCCACCTCTTCAATTAAAAATTGAAACGACTAGTAAAGATAGTAATAGATAGTAAAAGTCAACCGTGGTTATATTTGTGTCAAGCACAACTGTACAAAATACAGAATTGAAATTTCATTTCTCTCTCTCTCAATAGAGACAAACACACATGTACCAGAAAACATGTAGCAGATTAGGAGCTGCTGTGTGTGCATCTATTTTTTTCTAAACTACACAGTGCCAGTGTCGTCTACCTTTCTTCATTTTCCCCACGGTTTGTTTTTCTTGTATCATAAGAAGGTATGTACTGTGTACGAGATACGAGGTACGAGAATGATGGTTTATGGTTTATGTGTGTTTGCCTGTGGTTTGTATCCATGTGTGTGTGTGCATGTATAATGTACATGTACATGTAAGTGTTTGAGGACCTACTACGTCTTTTTCTCTTAAGTTATATTATTAGAATCAGATTGACGCCCACCAGTCCTATAAAAGTCCAAAGAGAAACAGAAAGCAAGAAAGGCTGAATGAAGCGAGAGAGAGACAGAGAGAGAGAAATGAGTATTTGTAGATACGATACTCTCTGCATCCGGATTCATGATAGGTAGACAGTAGACAGTGGAGAGTAGATAGTAGACAGAAGACAGATACGGTAACAGAGTCGTAGTACTGATAGGTAGAAGAGAGTACACATGGAGCTGCTCCTCATTTTTGATTCTTGATTCCTCCTTGCAGATTCTTTTTTTTGCCACAGTGTGAGTGAGTGAGTGAGTGTAGTTTGTTAGTATGATTGCACAACATATCTCTGTGCGTGTGGTGTAATAATAGTAATAGGAATAGTAATAATACTCATGTAGAATGTAGAATGTAGAATATAAAATGTAGAATGTAGCATGTAGGTACATCTAGTGATCACAAGGTTTGAATTTCCAATTGCACTCTTTTACAACTGTGCTTCTTCTTCTTCTTCTTGTTTTTATTCTGCTACTTCTCTCTTATACTCTACTCTATTACACATCACACCACACTGTGTACTAAACGACGCTATACATAAGACAACTTGATGTACAGCAATCTACAATATTACAATATACAATATACAATATTTCCATCCATAAAGCATTACATAATGCGATGCCACATTTCTCCTCATCCTTCCCTTTCAACTTTCAACTGACGTCTCAACTATCCTTTTATCCTTCTCTCTTTCTCTCCCTCTTGAACTGTACTCTACTCTCTACCGTGCTACTGTGCTATACTCTGTACTCTTCTGTTCTCTATGCTACGTTCTGTTCTAGGAGCACAAGTTTTTGTCTCAACAGTTTTTCTTCCTAGGCCAAATTTTTTTCATGTTCTTTATCTCTCTTCAACACTTGTACTCATCATCATCATCACCATAAGCAGCAGCATCAACACGAATTGTGCAGAGCATAAACTTAATGAAAAAATTATGAAGATGGAAACACGTTAAATTACACAACTCAAACTCAAAGTTGATGACATGGTCAGAATAATAATAATAGTAATAAGAGCAGTAACAGCAACAATAGTCAGCAGTAGTCTAGTGCTCTAGTACTCAAGAGAATAATAGTAATTTATCCAGTAGTTTTTTCCTCCTTCTTCTTTGAAATTTCATCTTTTATCCCCCGACAAAAAAAGAGAAACAAGTTTGAAACTTTGGAATTTTCCAGAAAACAAACAACAACTAAAAATGCCTTAGAAACAGGACTTTGGACTACTCATAAAAATTATCATTAGACAACAAAAGAATGCAGTCTGTTGTACATGTAACTTTGTTCATATAAATATGAATATGAATACGAATATAATACAGACTGACAAGTGAAAGAAAATTACATTACATATTACACAAAACGTGGGCTTCTTTGTACACTATCCTGTACAAATGCTACATTCATCCATATGTGGGAACACGGTGTATAAAATATGAACTGTTTGGAGCTTGGAGCTTTGAGTTTGGAGTGTGAGCAAAAAAACCTCCAAAACATAAAAAAGGAGCAAAGTGTATAGTGTGTAGTGTGTAGCTCAAAGGAGCTTTCTTTTCTTTGAGAAAATAGCGGAGCGTACAAAGGAGAACATTGAAATTTTTGGATTCAGAATTGAGAATTCAGATGCAACTTTTGCGTGCTTCCTCTCATTTTCTTTATGTTTGCACACGCATATGAAAAATGGAGAAAAGCGACAGGGAGAGAAATGACTAGAGTACTAGAGTATAAATAAAGTATGGAGTATGAATGTGAGGAGAAAAGGTAGGAATAAAAAGTAATATGGCCAACTTCCGTCTTTTTCAGCATTGTGTCTCGAGTCTCGAGTCTCAAGTCTCGAGTCTCTTAAGTTCTAGTCTTCTAGTTTTCTAGTCTTCTGGTCTCAAACTGTCTAAAGAAAGAGAGAGGACCGAGAGTGTAATTTACCTTAGAAGAGTGTTGCTCAATTTTGTTCATAGTTTTCTAGCGACTTTCAACTCAAGATTTACGACACTGCCATACTCAAACAGAGAGGACTATTATGTACAGTGTACAGTTTTGCGTTTAGAGCACACACGTATGTTCCCTGTTATTACTCGGATATCTGTACACTCTACACTCTACAGTGAACAGTGTACACGCGAATCTAGCCAAAATGTTTGAACAATCCTTTTTGTATAAAGTCGACAGTTGCAAGTTCCTCATTCTTTATTTCCTAGTTCCGTTGCATCCGACATTTTCTCCTTTTCTCCATTTCTCCATTTCTCTATTTCAATGATATCTCGATGGCAATCCATTGAAAATGGATACCTTGTGCCTCGTACATTGTGCATATAAAAGACACACCGCCATTTTATTGTACAATGTCAATTGTAGTTATTCCATGTGGTATCCCATTGTACATTGTACCACGATTCTATCTACGTGCAATAAATTTTATTTTGTGCTAGATACATCAAGAAAAGACGGAACACAATACACAATGTTCCTGTACATTGTACGTTGTACACTGTACAATTTACATTATAAAATATAATTTAATGACTGTGGTGTCTGGAGCGGCTGAAGTTACTTGAGTGTGAATGAAATGAGCATTTGAAATTTGAAAGGCAATCCCTTGGAAATTTGCAATCTTTTGTTTTTGTTTTTTCCTCCACAAAACCGTGAATAGTGAATAATGAATAATAAATTGCTGACAAGTAGGAATTCCAGGAATTGAATTCATTTTTAGTCAAGTCAGACCTCACATGATTATAAATCATTACATTATTCTTATGCCTTATGCACATACTTTGAGTGCAGAGGACAAACCACAACTACAGCTAAATCTACAGCTACAGAGTTTTCAAGTACAAATGGAGCTTGATAGAAAAGAATAGAAAAGAGGACTGATTGAGGGAGGAACACGACATGATGTTTGGTTTGTTGTCACTATTTGTTTTTGTTTTTCTATGAGTGGAGCTGATCAATCCGAAAACAATATGTGGAATTTAGACGAGACTCATTGTACTTGTTGACTAATGACTTTCTTGCTTACTCAGTCAACCTTCTTGGTATTTCGTATTTGGTTCTCAGTTCTTCCGTTTCCTTTTACTTGATTCAGTTCCATAGGACTTTCCTGTCCTTCCACGCTTCTCCCTGCTCTCGCCTCGTCTCGACTCATTTGTTTGGCTTTGTTTGACTTTGACTTAAAATTTGGAAATGCAAACAAGCTTTGGCCATGGAACTTGTGATCCATTAATTTCAATTTCAAGTCTTTTGTCTCCCGTGAGAAATGTGACAGGAACAGTGTCCTTTTGGAGATATTTAATGTGTGTGCATACAGTGTACAGTGTACAATGAAATTCAATCTATTGTACTAATTGTGTGATTGTGATTGTGATTCTAATTGTCATTGAACTAGCCAAAGGACTTTCACACTGCTCGATTTTCCCAATGTGAATTTTCATTTCATTTGAAAAAGGAAAAGGGAAAAGGTTAACGGAAAGGATAATAAATGAGGATGAGTGAGAATCGTGTCCATTTCCCGTTGACGTCATTCTCGTGTTTTTTGGTCATAAAAGGAATTTTTGTCCCGTTTTTGTTCGCTTAGTGGATAAATAGATAATAATTTGGATGCCGGAACGTCTACGTCTAGTTCTACTTTTGCTTGTTCATGGTTCAAGTCATCTCTGTGTGTGGAAACTTTGCTCCAAAAGAATTCCAAATTCTTTAATATGGATACGGATAAGGATACCAATGATATCAATAAGGAATTTGGAGTAGAAATGAGAGAAAGGCAGAGAGAGGAACAGGGACAAGAAAATTCCGATATTCCCGTCCTTTCTTTCCATCCACATTCATATTGACGTTCAGACGAGTTTGGAGTTTCGAGAGAAAAACTCAAGAAATTTCTCAGCTGGAGGATGAGGATCTGCAATGTCAGTTGAGCCACGTCGACGATTTTTAATGAAGGGAATGGGTAGAAGAAAGTTTTTTCATATAGATGTACAACGTACAAGGTAGATTGTGAATATTATGTACTTGTACATTGTACATTGTACATGTATTTGCCTCTTTGACTGTTTTTTGTACTCTTGGTTTGGTTTCTGTTGGCAGCTGACAGTCACCCAACACTGGAACACAAAGCAGGAGTCAGACCGCCACGTACTCAACATTCAACTATTCCACTATTCAAGACAGAAAGGAATTTGGGACGTTCTTTGTCGCTCACAACTTTGCCGAAATTCGTTAATATTTCTCATTCTCTGCGTAACTGAGTCTGGATCTGAATCCTCGAGCTCCTTCCTTTTCCCTTACTGTTTTCTCTACCATTTTTTACAATCTTGTCTAATTTTTCCCTGCAAGGTTCACTCTTATTTGTATTCATCCTGCAAACAGGACGGCAGGAATGGTTGAATTGACATGACGTTCCACTGGTTTGACTCAAGTGTGCAAATACAGCATTATAAAATTCGAATTTGGATGGTGGATGGTAAACTGCAATTTACAGATATCTACTTTCTACATCCGACATTCTACAACTAGTAAAAGTACTATGTACAGTTTACTTGCACGTTTTATAAGAAATATCAGGATTTTTTCTCCTTTCCTCCTTGTTACGACAAATGGCACGACGGCATCTATGTATGTGTTTGGTTTGGTCCGCCCTGGTTTTACACACTTCATGCCACACTTTTAAATTTCTTAGTCCTTAGTGTACATTTACATGGAATAAAATAGGAAAACAGGCAGATAATTCAACTCGGAGCTAAAGATATCTCAAGAATTCTGCATTCCATCAATTTGCTACATCAAGTTTACTCTAATTTTTTGCATTATAGTTAAATGCATTAAAATGGGATATCTTTGGTCTGCTCATCATCATCATCATGGAACTGTTAATGGTAAATTGTTAATACTGCACACAGTAAGATGTCAAACATGATCAAATATGACTGAATTTCAGCAAAGTTGTTCCAAAGTTTAAAAGACGAAAGATTTATCGATCATTTCATTTAAAAAAGCCGCAGTTTACAGCACACAAGATTGCTAAATTCAAAACTGGTTTAGTTTCATATTTCATGACAGCACCGAGATTAAAGATATTTTAGGTAGTTGCTAAAATTATCATGTACAAAGTAGCACTGTGAGCTGTATAAAAAGGAAAGTTCTGTTTATCATGAAAGGACGTTAAGGACGTGTTTAGTGTTTAGTGCTCACATTGATATTTCTATTTGTATGTATAAATAGAAAAAAAAAATTAAAATTAAAATTTATCTGCAGAATGTTTCTACAATGTAGGCTAGTTTCTTTTCCTATCATTATTATCATTTCCATTACGATTCTGATCATGATGATTTCTACGATGGCGTGGCATGTTAGTTGATGGTTGTAGGATTTTGGATGTTGGTCGCTGTCACTTGTCAGTGAACCCGCACTCTTTACTTTCTGTTGCGGTCTACAAACTTTCTCACAGAAAATATAAATGCCTCGCAAAACTTTTCTCTGATATACACTTTTTGTGTATACCAGAGTAAAAACAAATATAAATGCAAATGTAAATGCAAAATATTTATAATACATTTATACATGAAATGGTGCACAATTGGTATTAACAAGTTCAAAAATATGCTGTATGTCAAATCATCGCATTCTGCGGACTTGTAAATGCTAAAACACTCGGCAGCTCAAATAAATCTGATGCAAAAGAATATGGACAATGTACAATGTAAATGCGACTACTACATTTATCTAGTTGTATGTATAAAATTAGATTCACAATTCCCTATGCAGAATGCAGAATGTACCAGATTTACATAGTATGTGCATATTTGTGGCTTTTTTTTTGTTTCATTGTTCCTTTTAATTATAGAATTTAAGAATTATCATGCAGCATACACTTTGAATATTTAGAATATGCACTCAAATGATACTCGAATTCGTCGACGTCGACGTCGTTGTCCTAATCTTGTTCTTCTGTATGCAGAAAAGAGTTGAGACAAAGAGATAAAGAATTTGTTTTCAAATGTTTGTGGAAAGTAGCATACATATACGTAAAATACATACGCTACGTCCTGAGAGAGTAAATGGAGTGAATGACAAAGAGAAAGAGAATAAGAATTAAAATAAGATATAAAGTGGAGAAGAAAGGACAAGAGAGGAGAAAGAGAATGGAGGAAGAGACAAAGTTAGAGAGAGAGAGGGAGATGAAAACATGAAAAGCCTCGTTCATCTTTGGTTGGCTGGCTGGTTGGACTTCAAAGTGTTCCTCTTTCTCCGTGATCATGATGAATGGAGAATGGAAAGTTGTAAGCATTTGTAATCGGACTGGAATTCTATTGTTCTTCTGTGTGTTCTCTTTCCATGTTTTAAATGTTGACGCTCTCAATTCTCAACTCTCAAGACTCAAGTTTCAACATTCAATGATTTAACAGCTCAAGACTCAAAGCTCAAAACTCAAGCTGAAAGAAAACCTTGTTCTATCTTCCTTTCAGCATCAATTTAACATGAATATTTTGAACAGTGCAAAATACTCTTGGAGCAAACCAAAGACCAAAGTACCTTACAGTCCTCAATTCTCAACCACAATAATGAATATTAATAACATTAGAAATTATGAACTAGGAACTAGAAACTGGGAATATTACACACGCAAAAATTCGTAAGAGATCTCTAGATAGTTCAACGTACAGCATATGCATAAAAAATGTGCGGTAACTTCTATTTAAATTCTAAATACTTTTATTTTTTAACCTCAACTTGTTACAAGAGTTCTTTTTCCTGTATTTTTTACAATTCTCTTCTTGGCTCAAAACTCCAAGATCAAGATCAAGTCCCAATAAAATAAAACAGTACAAGTAAGGGATTCAATCAAACATATTAAAAGAAAGCGGACATGGGACAGAGAAGAATCGAATCCAGTACAGAGAAATGCATAATGTATAACTTGAGATTTCCATGAAATTCCAATGAAACTGCCTTTGATATCTATCAGGCGGAGAATGTGCTGTCGCAAGTCAGCTAAATACAGAAAAAGAGACAGAGAAAACGTAGACTCAGACAAAAGGCAACGTCAGACTCAAAAACAGAGTCAGAGAACGAAAGAAAGACACCGAGCAAAAGACATATTATATAGTGAGCAATTTGAAACTGGAACGATTTATTTATTTTTCTATTTTTCTCTATTCTGTTGGTTTATACGCATAGAAGATACAAAGCACAGTGTATAAATGTACAAATGGGAATTTGTACAAGTCGCATTAGTACACGCCAACTGGAGTTGTTTTTATACAGTACAGAATCAAAATGCAGCTGCAGATCTACATAATATACGTACACATATCAAAATATCTACATTTTTATCCCCATCTTCTATCTAATATATAACAAGCTCCAACACAGTCTACTGTACATGGTACAGAGGAGACGGGATAGAAATAAATGGGAGTAAGCAGTGAGCAGTACTCTGTCGTGTGTGGTACGTAAGACAAGAGAATAATATCAGCAGTCTAGTATCTAGTATCTAGAATTTAGTATCTAGTGTGCTTTCTCTGCCACATACGATACAAGCTGCAGCACGCCTGCATGTATCACGATGGCACCAAACAAGCGGGACGGTACAACAGAAAATGAAACCAGAGATGCGACAGGCTTAAATTATTCTGTGAGATCAACCACCTGAATAAATACATGACAAATTTAAAATCTACAATCATAATCAAGAGTTTTGAGCTCTTTGAGTTTCAACAAAAGTAACTGAATCCTTTGGAGTTTGGAGTTTGGACTTTGGACAAAAATCCACGACTTTTTAATTTTTAACTTATAAATTTTTTTAAATCAGTCTTCATGTTTATGATCATAGCTGGCCTTGATTGTTTCTTGTTGTTTTATCATTGTGCTTAATGCTCAATTCGAAAAGCGTAGAATATGGATTTTATCCATTTGATACTGCAAAGTCAAATGTACGGAAGTTTTAAATGCCGGATGTTGGTTGTTTTAAAGAAGTATACAGAGTTTAAAACTCTCATGGAGGAAGAAATAAGTCGAGTCTAGTTGAAGCGAGTCGATCGATGGCATGAGTTTGAAAGGTGGCAGGAAGTTGTTTTATTCATTAAGCTGGCCATGCAGACTCAAGACTCAATGCTCAATACTCAATACTCGAAGCTCACCTAAAAGAAAACGGAAGGTCGGGTGGAAATTAGAAGGAAAAGACACAATGCAAGATTCAGTACAACAACAGCATGGGAATAGATTGATAGATGCAGGATGTAGTTAGGTGTATAACAATAAATACAGGGAAAAAAAGAGCCAGTATCAGAGTCAGTGTCAAAGTCAGAACCAAAACCAAAACTAGAATCAAAACCAGAACTACATCAGTGATGGGTACAAAACTAAGATGACACTGCAAGCAAGATACTCTACTGTGCTGTGCATTTGTAGTATTATTCAAGCTACAAGGTTTTACGGCAGTAAAGAGCACATGAGACATCTATGTAGTACATCCGTGTATAATGTATACTGTGTACCCCTGCACAGGAAAAAGAAAGAGAGAATATTGAATTTTCTTCATTTTGTATTCCCTTTGAAGTTGAATTGAGTCTCTGATGGCTGACTGGCAAGAAGATGGAGACTGGAGAATGGAGAATGGAGAATGGCAGAAGGGGCAAATGCAATGGCAATGAAATCACTTATAATAAACCCTGAAAGCTTCTATTTTCCTTCTTGTTCATTCACTTGACTTGCTCCCTCAAACATATTTCGTATCGTTTTTTTTCTCTCTCTCCCTTCTTCCAGCTCCCATCTGCTCCTGCTCCCTTTCTACTTTCTACAGTCTACTTTCCAAGTTTTCTTTCCCCTTTCTCCTTACATCTCCCATCTTCTCTTCTGTTTGTAACAGCCAGAGACCTCAACCTAAAACGAGACTGATTTTGATGGAAAATAAGTCAAGAAAAAAGTGAAAGTATAGTTAAAAAAGAAGGAGGAATTGGAGAAACGGAGAAAAAAGAAAAAGTCAGTACAAGAAAAAAATAGAGGAAGAAGTCTTTTCTTGTAGTAAAAGGAATACGATAAGCGATATACGATACGATACAATATAGATAGATAGATAGATAGATAGATGGATAAGATTAGATTGCCGCATGTTTCAACTCATCAGCATCATCAGCATCATGTTCTTGATGCATACATAGATGCTCTAGCTCATAAAGTCCACACAGGTTAAACTCACATCTCACATCTTACTTGAACCACTACGACTACGTCTAGTGTTACTGATACATCTATTAGTATTATCATTATATGAAAACATTCTCAATTCTGGATTGTCAGTGAGCCAATAGAGAAAACTTTCTTTCCTTTGTAAGGAACAGTATGTTTTTAAGTAGCTGTCAATATCCAGAATTGAGAATCCAGAATATGCAGAGTAAAGAGTAATGAGTCCTCTTCGCTCACATCCCACGTTCATCTACTATAAAATTGCATGGATAGCTGGAAGAAGATAAAATTGAAAATTCAAGAATATTTTTTTCAACCTTTCTCCCTTTACTCTTGTTTTTTGTCTTCCAAGTAAAAAATAATTTACTTAGCAGTCAAAGTCAAAGTTTCTGGAATAAAAAACGTACTGAAACGTACTGAGAATATTTTACATTACATATTGAATACTGCTTGTAATGTTTAGTGTTTGGTTCTCAGAGTGAAATAATGATATTAGGAGAGAAATTCTATCTACAAAACAGTACATTATACATTCAGCCTTTAGCATTCAGTACAGAATTTATGTAAGAGCAACGCCGCTACGACTTATGAAACACTAGAAGGAGAATAAAGGGATTTCACAGTTTTCCTTTCCCCTTTTTTGAGAGAGTTAAAACTCAGGAAAAGGATCCAATTCAGAAAGCCAAGGAGAAAGCAAGAGAAAGTCAAGACGAAAAGTAAAAGTTAGAGTTGGAGCATTCAAAAGACTTTTCCCGTGGAGAAAATGTGAAAACTTGTCCCATCGTCTTTGCTCCCGTCTCTTTTCCTATTTTCTCTTTCCTCTTCCACTTTCTCCTCAAGCTCGTCCATTTTCCATTTTCCCAGTTCATTTTCACTTATCATCACAAGTTTTCTTAACTTAACACTTTTTGCCTTTTAACATCCCATACCAAACCCAACCAAACCAAACCAAGGCGAACGATACTATTCTCTTCTTCTTCTATGAACCGTGGTTCATGTACCATTTTCCATTACAGTTGTGTTATCATCTCGAATCTCGAATGATCATTATCAAATGCTACGTTTTACGTTCTATGTTTTCTCTTCAACCAAAAAGAAAAGAATCCACCATCAGCGAGTATAAAAAGTAGTAGTTGCTGCTAGTTTTTTGTGGATCAAATGACCACCTAACGAACTGATGAGGAGCGTAAAGCTTTTCTTGGAAAACGGAAAATGCGTGTGCTCTCGCTCATCCTCTTTCTCACTCTGACGCAAAGCACTACAAAACTACATGGAAACTAAATTTACTGAATTTTCCGTCCACTACTAGAAATTGTGGTCATACTAATTGCATTTTGTGATAAATACAAAATGTACTTCTTCCTCTAAATTTTTTTGATGATGAAAAAAGCACAAGACGTGTAAGGGCAGAGAGCAGCATAGAGAAAAAACAAAGTTTTTTTTATCTTCCTCCTTTCTTCATTGGAACTCAATCGAATTGTTATGTTATTTGCTCGTGTTGAATGCGTTCGATTCTGTATTGATCGTATCGGAGCGGTTCATTGATTTCCACAAACCAAACCAAACCAAACCAAACCAAACCAAACCAAGGAAACCACAAGCCTTTTTCTGCCTTTTCGATTCAACTTATCTTCCTCTTCGTCTTTCGAGTCTTGGGATAGCTCTAAATTTTGTGGTGGGTTTTTGGAGTGTAGAGAGATAGTCCGAGAAAGGAGGGAGCCCATTTTGAAAGAGGCATGTGAAAATATATCGAGCTATAAATTTCTGACAATCCTTATAAATTTAGAAAACCATCCTGTGTCTTCTCCACACATTGGATAAACGGTGTGCGGTGTATGTACATTAAAAATTGTACTCCGACATAGGCTTCGATATATCGATTTATGTCTTCATAATGAAAACGATAGATGCATACAGCATGCGACATACAGTGTACATTGTACATCTTGTTTTTAATTCTTGTATATTGTATAGTGTACAATTTGTACATTGCCTCTCCTCTTCTTACTTTCCTGATAAAATAATAATAATCTTGCAAGAGCAAGAGCCAAGACGATTACTAGTCGTATTAGTATTTTGCTGGGAAAACCAAAAGACTAAAGTCCAAAGTCTCATGAGTTGAGTTCATCAGTGATATCGATTTCCTCGCTGATGCCGCCTTTTGTGTGGCTAGTATCTAGATTCTAGAATCTAGTAAAAAGGACACCAAACCGCGAGCAAGCTGATGAAACTTCCCTACTGTAAAATACGTACATAGCTCCAGATGGTATTTTATGGTGCCTAAATATCACACAAATGCGCACAAATAAAAGAATAAGAGCAAATTTCCGTTCCGTCCCTAGGATTTCTTTGGATTCGTATATTACATCATAGAAACGCCGGTGCAATTACCACAGACTACAAACTACAGACCAGAGACACACTAGCAAATCTCTCACCTCTAAACTCTCAACATTACATGTGCTTTCTTTGTGCGGTCAGCACAGTTTCTTTATAAGTACCTTTAGCACACAACGCAGACACAATAGACAACTGACACTAGACACTAGACACTGGACAATTGACAGCTTACATAGAAAAAACTTTTCCATCGTAAATTATTTACAAGAATGATGACCAAACTACGCAAAAGAACTACAATGAGTGGAAATCGAAATAGTCAAATCAACTCAACTCCAACGAATACAACACGATAGAATGCAACGTAACAAATAATTGTGTAATTCTAGAGTGAAGATTGTACAATGTACTTTGTACGCGTATCTACAAAACTGTATTCATCAAAAAAGCATATGCGAAATCCACCTGCAAGCTCTAAAATTACAGACAAATTTCAATGATGATAATAATTCCATTTTAATTCTCATTCTCCATGAACACATGTATAAAATGTCAGTGAGCGTGTATTGGTATTGGTATTTGTATTTGTGCTTTTGAGTGAGCTGTGAGCTGATATAAATAAATAAATCCTTCCTCACTCATACATTCAGAAAGAAAAGGAAGGAAGATAATAGATAATAGACACTAGACACTAGATACACAAGTGCAGAAACCCTTGAAGAAAAAATTGAGTGTGAAAATTATATGGTGATAAATTCACACTTTATATCACACACTGCACCACACTCCACATCGCCAATTGCACATGTGCTCTTTTCTCCCACATGAAAGCCACAAAGACATGCGGATACCGATAATTCTTATATTTGCATAAACATGCACAATGCACACTTACACACGTGTGCTTTGAGGTTAGGTATGCATGTTTGTCTTCATTTGTATTTGTATTTGTTCTGCTGAATAGAAAAAACGTCTTGACTCTAGACTCTAGACTCTAGATTCTAGACTCTTGACTTTACTATTGATATTGAAATTGATATTTGACTTGGTTTGACATAACTTGACTTGATTCGGATTGGTATTCGTATCCTAGTTTTTAGTGCCTTTGAGACCTTCAAATAAGCCATTTGATTCCGTTCCGTCTATTTTCTATCTGTATTTATTGTTTACATGATTCGTTGAAATTGGAAAACGTGCTGTCTTTCCCTTGTCATACACAATTAGATTAGATTAGAGTCAAGTAGTCCTCGCTGTCAATTCAGAGGATTCTTCACTCTTCGCTCTTCATTCTTCTGCTCTGCCGTTCAGTTCTCAAACGCACTCATAAACTGATTGAAAATCATTTTACCTATAGTCGATAGTCGATACACATGTGTAATGTATAACAATGGCTAATCTAGCTGTATAACTGTAAAGACTCTAGACAAAAGGCACTAGACACGTTAAGAAATTAATTGTACATGCATCACATTATCCAATATGTTGCATGCATATTCATACACTCAATTTATTTTTTGCTACAGCAGAAAAAAGAAATGTCTGGTGAACATTTATAAGATGTTAGAAGAGCTGGCGTGTGTCTTGTGTCTAGAGTCTAGAGTCTTGAGCTGCGAATCTAGAGTGTAGAATGTAGAATGCAGATTGTACAGTCTCGAGACTAGAATCTCGAGTCTAGAGACGACAGACAGAGACAAGTCGGAACGCAAGAAGCTGACAGTTCTACTGTTCTGTGGCATCCTCTCTCTTTCTCTCTCTCTCGCTCTTAGACTTTTTCCACTTGCTACTAAACAAATGAATTTATATACGTATTCATTTGAGCTTTATGAGAATCTACGTCTCCTTTTGTTACTCACTTCGTCATGTGTTTTGAATGTATACATATGTATGCACACTGTACACATGTACATTGTACAACTACTAAAATAGTTTTGAACATTTGGTTGTCACATTAGGCAACTCTATCCATTTCACTCTGTGTTTTTCAATCCAATGCTGCCTCAATTCTTAATTCTCAATCTTCAATCCTCCATGTGTGTGTTCCCATGTAAAATGCTCCAATGACATGGAGCATTAAAGTAAAATGTGACAAAATTTAAAACACTGGTAAATACTTATCTTTTTTATTTAGGTAGATTTTTTTTTTATGTATAACATGTATGAGTAAGCGAATCATCCGGATGCTGCAAATTAGCATTGGTGTAAAATGGGATACAGAAAGCAATTGGGAAATAATATGGACAGTTGACATTAGACAGTTGGCGGTTAAATTTAAAACGTGAAATGGCATGAAGTTTTAGAAATTAGAAGGAGTTTAATAGAATATAATTCTGAATTAAAAATTGAATGTAATAATGTACTAATGGTTTTGTTCGTGTTTATTCTGTTTTATTCTATACAGGTTTCATATGCAAGGCCCAGCAGTGAAGCGATCAAAGGAGCCAATCTATATGTAAGTGGTTTACCGAAGACTTTGACTCAACAGGAGCTGGAAAGTTTATTCAGTCCATTTGGACGAATCATCACTTCCCGCATTCTTTGCGACAACATCACGGGTAAGAGGAAATCCAGAATGACTTCAGTTCAACCAAAACATTCCGATTTACCCATTCCCTCCCCCACAACCCACTTTATATTACTCTAGATTATAGACTGTAGATATTTGATATTTGGTATTCAGGCCTTCTATTGGAGCAGTTTTTATGCATGTGGATATACAAACGATTGATTCCATTATTCCCTTATACACTTTTCATACACTGCCAAATGTACTACAGGCTATAGGCGAACATTTTATATGATATGCTCAGTATTCAGTGTTCAGTTCCGAAGTAATAGAATTCATACGAAATAGAGAAATCGATCGATTACACTCAATATTAAATTCCTGCATCGCATACTTTTATATAGAATCTAGAATTCAGAATCCAGAATGTACAATGTACATTCATGCAACGTGTACACTGCACGCTAAACGTCTTCGTAATTTTAAGGGACACGAACCATTTTTACAAAGCATAACATGCAATAAAAACAAAATATTTTTCTTGATAAATATTTAGATTTCAAGTCCTCAAAATATTATAATATTATTATAGTTAGACAATCATGATAGGAAAAAAGTCTTCATAATAAATTTCAAAGTATTGGAACCGTTGATTTAATTGAACTGAAGTTGTTTTGTTTAAATATTATTAGTATTTTTTTAACATTAATCTTACTCATTTCTAATTTCTGTTGCTCTCGTCCCAGCGCGCACTTGCAGAAAGTTAAAAACCCAAAAGTGCTTAAATATTTGGTTTACCCGCATTTTGTTATCTGTTTTATTTCATTTTGTTTGGTTTAGATCATAAGAAGCATATTTAAAATGGATATAGGATATAGGAACATGGAGCATCAATATTACGTTTTACATGTTTTATTAATGTGCATTAAACTTTCTGCAAGGGTTTTTGTTTTGTTTGATTATTTACTAACAAAAATAATTTTATTATCATTATTAATCCGGTTTATAAATTATTAAGTAAAATACGCTGCATGAAAAAGGAATTCATAATTACCTCAATTGAAAAGCATAAATTCATACAATAAATTCACATTTTATATGGCAGCATTCAAATTTCAAATAGGACGAACGTTAGATAATGCTTAATATATTATAGCAATTCAATCCTCAGTGACAAGCTTGAACCAATTACAAGTTGCATAACATTGAAAATATGTTTTAATCCACATTTACATATACATATATATGCTCATATTATGTAGTTTCGGGGGAATACTTTAAACTGGTAAACCGAGGAATAGCAAACATTAGCTGCAAAAATATATAACACATATCTATAAAAATTTACCACAGCTCATTCCAATTTGGACCAGAGTTGGTTTATAAATTGAATCCACCTAACAAGTATAAAGGTTAAAGCCACATGTACGTAAGAAATTCAAATTCAGTGTGGCCACACACGCTCACGCTACTTGAAACCCCAACTCGGTCCAACATAAACATGACATACGCAAAGTATTCCGTATACAGTAGACAGTACACACATGGAGAGACGCGGGAGAAAAATAATAAAACAAAGCAGTTGGTTACAATTTCAGTCCACAGTCCAACTGTCTCTCATTCTCTGTTTCTGTTCAAACTCTTCATTTCAAATTTCAAATCCACCATTACTTTTATAATATGTCAGCACCTTGTTTCTTATTTTCAATGCTGCTACTTAAACAGTGAAAAAACAAACTGGGGCAACTAATTAAAGTTTAGAAACAAATAAAACTACAGACTACAGACACAGGATTGAGCATTGAGGATGCATACTTATTTTTGCAAAGTTCCTACTGTTACTGTTTCTGTAGCCACAGGAACCAGTTTGAGACTCTAAGAAATTATAGAGATACAGATACTTGTGATACTGCGCAATCTAAAGCTAAAGAAAAGATGCTGTGCAAAGGACTTTTTACTCTTGATATTGTGTACTTACTCTTGACTGTATACTGTATTTATATGTGTATGTCTGTGTGTATTGGTAGAGTGTAGAGAGATGAGTGAGGAATTTGGATGTGTAAGATTCCGAAAGATAGAATCCAGTTATACTCTTACAGTATACGAGAATCTTTATGGTTTTACCTCCTAGAACACACACACACAAACAGTGTAGCAGTATGAAATAGGTAAGAGACAGAAGTGTAGTCGTAGTTGTAGTTGGCAAAATATTCTGGAAAATGTTACACATATAGGATTACCATGCCACAACTGTATACTGTATACAGTATACATAAAAGACGGTACAGAATTTAGAATTGAGAACTGGAAATATCCTACTATATGTATACTGCGTACCTACTACCTACACAAGTCAGCACTTGACTCCTTTTGATTCTTTGCAATGGGCATAGTTTATATCTATAGTCAATACTTGGGAAAGTACGGTTACCGTTATCGTCAATGCGGATATATGTGTACAATGTACATCTACACAGTTAATAGAACACAACAGACAATACAATTTAATGTAGAATGTGAATGTGAATGGCACAGACATACATATAATTTTCATAACTCCCTTTTCCATTTATATGTGTAGGAATAAAAGTAAAAAGAGTTGTAAGGATCATGATGGAAGTTTGCCAGAAAACCAAAAACCAAAAAAATCGAAGGGTTTCCAACGTGGATTCTCTCTCTCTCTGGTTCTTCCTCTTCCTTCTCTCTCTCTCTCTCTCTCTGTCTTTCTGAGCATTGAGCATTGAGCATACATACATAAATATAATGATACATGAGATTTAATGTATATGTATGTACATTTGTCTTCTTTATAGAGAAAAGTAGAATCTTATGTGTACACATAATATATGTGCAGATATTTGTAGTAACTTGTGTGTAGCATGTAGTATGTATGTGTAGGAGAAGGAGAGCACTTAACTTGGCAAATAAATTGCCTCAGTGCCTGTACCAATACATACCGTATGCAATATATGGTAAATGGTATATTGTATATGGTTTGAATCTGCAGATGAATCAAAGTTGATGTTGATGTTGATATTGGTATTATTTGCTATTTGTATTGTTTTTTGTCCTCGTCATAATCACTCTACAAAATACTTGAGTCACTCAGTCTTTTCCTCTTCCTGTTGGGTTCTAGTGGAAACCTTTTACATTTACATGTATAAAAAGAACCAACACGGTGATAGGGAAGAAAATGAAAAATGATCCATCAGGTTTTGTAATAAGTATTCGGAGGCTGCAACGGCAACTGAAATTAATCCAAGGATTAATTACTTTGCAGAAATTTGCAATATTTGCTTTACTGGTACAGTGTAGAGAAACACTTCAGTAGTATTAGTTATAACTGCCGTGCTATGTGTTTTCTACAATGTACAATGTACAATGTACAATGTGCAGTTTGTAATACGTATATGGAAGATCTAAATCTAGATGCAGAAAGGAGACATGTTTAAAATTTGGTACGTTGTGTACTGCATACTGAATACCTATAGATTTCAATTATGCTTATAATAAATGAGTTATTATAATTACATCATTTATATGAGAGCTGAATTTGAATTTAAAATTGAATGTTGACTGCTGACTGTTTGGCTGGATGTTTCCGAGGTTCGTGAACCACAGCGCAACAAAATACAAAGTACTATGCTACATAATATAATATAATACATGTATACATACAACGTATATATTCCTGTTACACTAGTATAATATGCTATGACTTGATAAGAATTTCTACTAGAATACTAGACATATTAACTGGGTGATTACAAAAACAAGTGTACAAGTTGGAGTTGGAAAACGAGTATCTACAAATACAAATATAAATACGAGTACTACTACGAGTCCGGCTGCGACTGAAACTCCGACAAGCCGGAACAGATACAAACATAAATGAGAAGTGATGTCAGGCCAGTGAGTGCGACAGCTTGCTTCATAAACAGAACAGTGAAGCTGACAATGAATTGAGCAAGCTCCAAGTCTTCTCATGAGCAAAGAGAAATTCACTCAGTTTTCACATAGTCTCAGCCTAGAGTTTAGAGTTTAGTTCTCTGATAACTAAATGCTGAAATACTAGTGCCCGTCTGTGAGTCCGCCTCCGTCACTTGATAGGAACGGAATGGAAACAACAACAACTATCGTCTACCATCTATCGTCTAGCGTCTATGGAACACGGAACATGGAACAGAATGAAACTCATTTGCAATTTGCTCAGGCACTTGTAAACTATTCAGGTAGAGTTTATACAGTTTATGCAGATTAAGAAGTAATCTGAGCATCGAACATTCTGCAATTCCCAAATTCCGAAATTCACAGGCTCATCTACAAAACTTTCCTCCACAACATAGTTTCATGTTCCGAGGATCTAGAATTTAGAATCTCATGTTTTGGTTCTGGTTCTGGTTCTAGTTTTACTTTTAATCTGTTCACGACTGGTCGACTCTATTATAAGTTGTACACTGTACATTCTACTTATAAAGATGGTTTCTAATCTCTCTATATTCTAGACTCTAGACTCTGGACTTTTCTCATTTAGGTACATATGTATCTACTGCTACTCATAATCTCCAAATTACTGATATATGGTAAATTATACAGAGAAAAATGTCCAACAACCATGGTACAGGACTAAAATCATTTTGATTTTTCATCCGGAAAGGTAAGAGGTGTAAAACTTTTTAATTCCCGGGTTTTTCTGTCCAAATTGGCACTGAATGGTGACTTGTGACTCGAGACTCAAGACTTGTGAAAGTTTGAAACTTGTCAATTTACAGCTATTCACTGATGGTCTGATGGTTGACGGCAGATAATACGGTGCGGTGTGCTCTGTAGATTGTAGATTGCAGATATTGTACTTGCTGAACAGGCAATATTCCAATGTACTTATGTATGCTGCATATGCTTTTAGTTGTGACTCCTTTTCTGTAATGATGTATGGTGTATGGTGTATGGTGTATGGGTTATGCATCAGATGTCTTTGACAGACATTCCATAATACTCATTTGACAAGAACAACAAAAACGACGACGCGACAAGGAGATGGAATTCAAACTAATGCTGGTGCTGCCAGCACTAGTAGTACTACTACTAATAATAATTTGTACTAATACTTCACACTCAACTCCATTTCTCCATCTGGAATCTGGAATCCATAAGATCTAGAAGTGTGTGAGTGTAGGAGCAGGACATAATATATTCAAATTTGTCTGAAATCCGTTCCATTTCCTTTCCTCTCCTTCATTTCAATTCAAAATTAGACTTCAATCTTCAACTTACAAGGGAGATGAATCTTGTCGCTCTACTTTGGGTCTGGTTCGCAAGTGCGAAAAACGACATGTCTCAAATCTCGAGTCTCAAGTCTCAAATCCTGAAATGGAATTTGCATATTGAGTTTTAGAAATTCATTGAACACGGTGTTTTCATCACATCATGTCATCATCATCATTCACCCGCCAGAAGCAGTTCCTTTTTACATCACAAACAGCAAACCGTCTTAAGGATATAATTTGTAAACGGAATACCTGTACTTTGTACCAAGTATGCTGCATATTTGTATTTATATTTATGCAACTACCTCTTATTTTTGAGTGATTTCTGCTAATCCAATCTCTTGAGTCTGGAGTCTGGGGCCTAACGTCTAAAGTCTAGAGTCGAGACTTTTGAGACTCGATAAGACCGAGAAACCGTTTAAACCCATTGAAACTGTCTCTTATCAAATGGACAATTTCAATTCCAAAATTCCGAATTAAATGAGATAGACATTTCTAGTTTCTAGCACAGCCTGCACTAGCTTGGCAGTTTACTGATTACTTTATTTTGCCAGAATTTTAGATTCTTGTTAGTGCCTAGTGTTTAGAAATTCAGTGCATTAAAATATTATGTGTATAAACTACAAAATAAAAATTATTATTATTATTATTACTATTGTTATGATTATGACGACGAAAGACGAAAGCAAAGGTGGATTCTAATTGGAACTGTAACTGAATTTGATAAAATAAAGTAACAAGAAACTCGACGTGACTATCTAAAAACAATAGACATGGGACATTCCAATATACATTGCATAATAGTAGATCCAATCCCGAGTCCATCTCGTGAGAATAACTGTAATGGCTGTAATAATTACCGTAATAATAATAATAATAATACTTTAGCAAAGAGTCTAGAGACTAGAGTCAAGTCAGACTTAGAATTAAACTCCAATTTCCTGTCGGCAGGTAATTAAAGTTTCTCTCTACAACAGAAATCCTGATTTACAATTCTACTTCTGTCTCACATCATCAGCAAGGCTCTGGTATCGGGGATCGTGACAGTGACAGTGATGGAAGTACATAAGTATATATGATATTTACATAGCCATGTTTCCATGCATTTTCACTAGAATCTAGAATCTAGATTCAAGAATCACTAGTTTTATATTACGATCGGTTTACTTTATCATATAATTATCATGCTAAATTATTAGTGTGTAGTTTGTAGGAAATTCTGACAAAGCATGAAAATCTGCAAGTGAAAACTTGCACTTCTCAAAATACATACCCTCCGTCGAGGCTCGAGCTGAGTACAGATTTCATGGTAAGTCAAAGCCAAAGTCTAAAAATCACACCTACAGATGTGCTCATGAAATTGTTTGAGCATGTACATTGAGCGTTGTACAATGCAAATTGTACATGTATTAATTACACGCCAATGTACGAGCTCGCAATGATATACGGCACAAAATATCTGCGCTGCTCCGTCAGCCGTCTTTCATTTACGTCTGCTTCCGATTACAATTAAGTTTTACATAAGCCAACTCTAATTGTTTCCCTTCACCTTGTGCCTTCTGTCTTGTGCCTTGTGTCTTGCGTCTAGTGTCTCGTGTGAGTTTTCCCGTTGACACCGTTTTCTATCTGTACTATAACAGCGTTGAACATAAAACGGTAGATCTACGTGAACTACGGAGTATGAACTATCATTTTCATTCTGTTGAATAAAACATTTACATTTGGCTTTGAAACTTTTAGTGGATTCAAATCCGACTTACATAATAGCTGAATTTGGCTTTGGCTTTGATTGTGGCTTTGACTTTCTATGACCGAATTTTAATCCTCTTGATTTTAAGCAATCCCATTTATGCAGCATTTACCGGTGAAGTGTGTTCTGTGTTTTGAGCTCTGTACTATAGGCTTATGCAGAGAGGGAGAGAGGAAACCTCTAAGGTCCGCTTACACTTAAAGGCTGATCCTAAAAACTTAACAGTCATCTCTGGCCACACACATGTCCATGTGCAATGTACATGACAGACTACCAACTACCAGCTTTAGAATTTAGAATTTTAATGTTTTAGCCTCTAGCACTATATCACTAGGGGAATTGAATGGTGGAGCTACTTTGTGAGCACATGGAGGAACATAAGTTGACAGTCTAAATTATACACGGAACAAGGACTTTAGATTTTATACTTTATACACCTTGCATAATGCATATTGAGTGTAAGCGGTAAGTGGTACGTGGAAATACGTCTTTGTCTTTGTCTAAAGGGCCTTTGTCTTAACTCTTTACTCTTTAGTTTTACTGGAGGGAATGAGGAGTGAGAAGTGAAGAGTGAGTGGTCACAAAACCTCTTTCCTTTTCCTGTAAGAAGGAATGCAAGTACAATACAATACAAAATACAATACTTTGGGTGAGTCTCTAAAGGATCTAGATATCCGCCGCTCTTCACTATCATTTTCACTAGCATACGAGTCTAAAACATGCACATAGGTAGTTACAGACCAGTCCAGCCCCGTTCAATGCGGTCCGACTTTCTTATGTCTAAACTAGAAGATGTAAACTTATTATCCGCGCCTAGTCTGTAGAATTTCTTCTCTCGTCCACGTTTACGCTTTCCTTTTCTCATTGCTGAAAATACTGCATATTGCATACTCCATGCTGCACACCTTGTCTCAGTCCTGGGAAACTGAAGACTAAAAGTATATTATTTTATTATTTTATGCCAAGCCTCTTGGCTCTTCTGAACTCACAGCTCCAAAATTACTAGACGCTGAACTCACAGCTGAACCTTAAACATGTTAGAGACTACATACTGCAAAGTGTACAGTGTACAGTGTACAGAACTAGAACTAATACTTGAGGCTATATGCAGAATGCAGGCACTACCTATAACCTGTAGGCTACAATCTACAGCAAAAGTCAAGCAAATGTCCTTTCTTTGCGTCAAACTCGTGTACATTCTGTATACTTTCTCAGCAAGGTATAACAGAAGGACAAAGAACGAGAGAGAGAAAAAGACAGACAGATAACAAAGAAACACCGGCGATGTGGATGTGACTGCGGTGGCTAGTGGAAACTTGGTTGCACACCCAAAGTTAGCAGTGACACAGAATAAATAGTAGACGAAGAATGCTCCACAGATACAGGCACGATTATGTATTATGCATTTGTAAACAGTAAACAAGCCCAGAGTCAGAGTCAGCGTCAGACAGAGGCCACAGATGTACAGTGGGAAGGTACACTTGTGCAGAAAATATGGCAGCGTACTTTCTCTCCCGCACCATTCACCATGTTTTCTTGGAACCAACAAATACAAATACAACTACAAAAACAATCCAACTTTAGAATTCAGACAGTCTTCCAGCAGTAATTTATGTAAGTTCATCCACCCTTTTCAAATCTTTGCCCAGTCGAGTCGAGCCGAGCCAAATCCAGCTCAGCCAGACTTGATCATGACGCTGCTGTTAAATAAATTTAAATATGCATATGCACATCACATTATACATTTTACACATGCGAGTGAAAAGGATTAAAAGGAGCTCTAAAAGAAGAACAAGATATTTATAATACAAAGACACCATACACTATAGAAGTGAGTTACTTTCACTTGATCTTTCTCATTTATATTACTTTTTGATTCAAAAGAGAACAGCGTGAGAGAGAAATGAATGTGCAAAGTGAAGCAAGAATAAAGACAGAAGACCTTGAGATGAGAATGTGTGGAGCATGGAGAACGGAGATGATGTTTTAGTTTCTCGTATAATATTTTGCATTAGTATATTTACGGCTCAAAAAGAACGGTGCTCCTTCTGCCTTCAAGTCACATTGCTGTTGCTCCATTTTTTCCTCTTCTTTTTACTTGTGTGTGCGTGGAATGACTACGACACACATCAGCAACAAATTCCACTGTTTGTAAACACTTCCAGACTCTACACTCTACACGTTGCCTTGATAAAATTGTAGAAAAGGGAAAAAACAGGACAAAAAGGTTGAATGTTGAATACACCTTTCCAAATTTCACCTTTCATCATCAACATGATTTTATACATTAAACTCCTCTCTCCTGTTACCTTTGCCGTCGAAAGTCTTCCACTTTCACTTTCTTCTTTGATACAAAAAAGAAGCTGAACGGAATTTTTCCTTCAAATTCCCAGCGTTTTATGTTGTATCAAACTCATATGAAGAATCAAGAACTTTATTCAAGTTTTTGTCCGTGTGGAAATGGGAAATGGGAAATGTTTACACTTTACACAAGTAGGTTTGAAGCAGGCAGCCAGACAGCAGTAATGTTAATACATATACATACACGTATGTGTCGGCATATGCCCATATGAATGTATGTTCAATGTTCAAAAACATTTCAAATTTTAATATTTGTCTAAGGAATGAAGCGAAAAACTGTAATTTGTATGCTACTCTTAAACATATGAAAAGAGGAACACTGATAAAAGGGAAAAGTTTCTTCATAAGATAATGGTTCACAAAGGTGAAAACTTTGTTGATGTTGATGCTACTCTTTTTATCCCTCTTCACTCTTCACGTACTTTCTTGCTCTCTTTCCCGCTGTCTTGTACTGCAAGTGATAATCCTAATTTAAAAGGATCAAGCGCTTAATGAAGATGGAGGATAAAGTATTAGAAAGGGGCTGAGAGAAACTTTTATAATTATAAACACAAGGATCACTTTTTGTTTTAATAAAATTTGAACCTTTGTTAAATTTACTATATTATTATTCACCATTCATTATTCCTTGCAAACAGAAATCCTGTACTAAACTTACAACATAAAATAAATCCCGTGTTTGGAGTTTAGAGAAAATATAACATGACGGGCATAACAAAATTATTTCAAAATATGAACAAAATACGAACAAAAACTGTGTAGCTTACAACTCCGAGCTTGTATTTTGTAAATTTTCTACAAGGAGTTTCGATATTTTCATCTTCATTTTTATCATCCGGAATCCGGGATTCCGGATTAATTCAAGATTGAATCCTACTTGATAAAAAAGCATGGATTTTCAGTTGAGCAAACTTGAAAGGAAAACAGAAGATGCTATCAGAATTTGTTTTAAGCGTTTGTATGACCAAAAATGTCTTATCGGTAGTTCCTTTTAGCATTGCTTTCTCCTTCTTCAAGTACAATTTGGTCATCATGGAGAAGTGAGAATCGAGAGGAGGAAAAAGAGGCAAAAACTGTTTTTCGACAAGTCAAAGAGACATTTTTCTTGGGTTCCACGATGCTCCGTACTCCGAGACTACGGCAAAAATGACTTTATTTAATGTGTTTATTTTTCATCAATGTATCATGCGTCTGATTTTGACTTGAAGTATCATCTCGGCTCAACTTGAGGCGTGATGCCGCTCAGTCAGAGGACCCATAGACGCTGCTTTCCACTCAATACTCAAAGTAATGCCAAGTTTCTTGTACACTCTATAAATTTCCGAATTTGTTGGCATTCGACAGTCTCCAGTCTCCACCGTTTCTTCTGTCGCTCTTTCAATTTCCATTTATTCAACTGATTCAACTAATACGGACTCAATCTTGCTTCCAAGTTGAGCCAATTCATATTATTTGTAATTTTGCATCGTAATCATAAGTTTTATCCTGCTCCGTTTCTACTTGAAGGTGAATATGAATGGTGACATATGAATCAATATAAAACATTTACATTTTAGACAAAATATGAATGCAAACACCAGAGTTGCAACTTGGGTAAAATTTTGTGTCCAGTTCCTATTGGTTTCCTTCTAACTTCATTTCTCCTCAAATAATACAAAAATCATGGAATACTGACAACTACAGTAAAAGTTCCATCGTCTTTTTTATACCTTCTGTTTTTACCCTGTACACAAAATAGTTTCCTTTGCAATGTATTGTACAATCTTCAACAGATCTAAGAAACACAAATACAGATACAGCTATATAGATAAAATGGCGTTGTCATAAACAATTTTTGTCTAAAACTGGTAGACGTATTTTTGTGCTTTGGAGCGGAGAACAAGCCTTTCACTTTTTGCACGTTAAAAGTATTTTTTCCTCCTCATCTCTAGTTCTCTCCCTCCCTTTCACTTTCACTCGCGGCTTTCTCTCTTCTCCGCCTCCAGTCGACTCTAGTTTTTTTCACTCGATCCAAATCCAAAGAAATGACGGGAAAAGAATGAAAGGAATACACACATGAGTGGACCTAAAACGCATCCATTAGCAACTCTAAACCACCAACACATAGCCACTTATCATATTGACATGATCCTCAAACACATTCAGATACGTATGTATGTACAATGTACATGCTGTTGTATATAAATAAAGTATAGGGTACAGGGTAAACTCCATCTGGAACTGACTACATATAGATTTGTCATTTCTACACACACACACAAACACACACGTCTGTGTCTTATATGCTGTCTTATCGATCAGATGGGAAGAGAGAGATTCGGCGAGGGAGGGAGATTTAGAGCTTGAGCCTTATAAAATCCTAAATACTGAAAGTACTGGAACTACTAGAAATACTGGAAATAGTCAAGCGAATTGTGAGCAATCATGCGGAAGAAGGAGACCTAAATCAATGTATGTGTAACAAAGAAATGTACAGATACTGAACTGAGCTGAGTTGAGCTGAACTGTACACTATAAAGACAGAAACTACATTTACGCCAAGATCACATAAATATATGTCTTTCCTCTAAAAACCCACCACGTTTTCTATAGGAACAACGTCATAAAAACAAAGACGATAGAAATGGGATAGCGAGACAGGACAAGACAATAAAAGATAAAAAAAATCTGTCTACTTTCTTCAATCATGTGTATGTTCTTTTTACCCGATTTCCTCCATCTCGATCAAAGGGATAAAGACAAAGCCCGAGCAAGAAAGTCTACTAAGTGAATCTAAGAGCTGGAGCTAACTCAACTCATACGATCAAAATATCCACTCTACTGTTATAATTCTAATTTTGGCACATGGACATCTCCTTGTGCAATGTACGATGTTCGATATCCAACATACGAGATGAAAAGATTTTGTAACAACTGAAAGTTTGGAACATGAAACTATGGAACTATATGGAGGTGAATCAAAGAAAAGAGGAAAAAATCATAACAAAAATTGGAGAGTAGAACAAAAGAGAAACCTAATTATTAATTACTCATACCAGACAAAACGTAATAGAAATGTTTGGAAT
Source organism: Sminthurinus aureus (assembly GCA_034698265.1). Classification (NCBI taxonomy): domain Eukaryota; kingdom Metazoa; phylum Arthropoda; class Collembola; order Symphypleona; family Katiannidae; genus Sminthurinus; species Sminthurinus aureus. Next base: position 27,529 of record JAQGBH010000350.1, on the reverse strand, counting down.
CAAAAGTACAGAGAAGAATTTTCTCTAGTCTAGAATTTTCTTGTACATTTCTTTGTACACTTTAGTTCTATTTTAGTTGAAACATTTCAAACCAAAACCAAAACTAGACCAACAACTAACATTTTTGTCCTTTTGATAGCAACAACTAATATCATTACAATTCCTAATATTTTCTGTTCAAAGATCTTGGATTTGAATTTGGGTGTGGAGAAAATTTCCTCTTGACAAAATAATACAGAAATAGAAGCAAGAAAATTTGTTAAGTATTTCTCTTTAAAGCAATTCAATATAGAACCAAAATTCCTTCACGTTCTTCAAGCTTTTTCTCTTTACTCTTTATAGCATCATAACATGGGTGTGTGCGGTTTGGTTTCTGACTCCTGCCTTTTCTGACGAATATGAGTCACGGTGAAAATACCACAAAAAATGGAAGGAAAGAGCAATAAAAGAGCTGCATGACATGAATTAGCTCAAGCCACAAAAATGTGCATCGTCGAATGTCGGATGCCGAAACGGAATGCTACCTCTTTAGTGGTTAGAGTCAGACTCACATATGCAGTAAAATGTACATTGTACATTGTACATGTCCTCATGAGGGAATGAAAAGAGTAACCTTTGAACTTTGAGGGTAAAATGAATATTGAAGTAGAGAACAGTACAATGCAATACACAATACACAATGGAGCATGGAGCATTGAGTATGGGGCATATCAAATTCAAAGCACTACCATTACTTGTATACATATCTGTGCATATATTATACAGGACTCATGATGTTTGATGTATGCATCACATCCTTCACTTATTATGAATTTTTATGTTCACTTTGTTCTTAAAAGCCAGGGTCAACTTGTATTACATAATATTATATATATATTTGGACGTTTTATGTTTCATCCCTTCCGCTTGTGGCCTCAGATAAAACATGAACGTGCACATTGAACACTAAACACTGAAGAGAGAGCGGGCAAGTACTTTCCTCTCTGACGTATTCCATGTTCAGCATTCTGCATGTACAAAGAGCTTTTTAAAAAACGAAACATCTATATCTATCTAATACATGGACAAAACTGTATTTTATTATATATTATGTACATGCGCCGTCAATCCTTGTTAATAAAAAGAGAAATGTATTTAGATTTTAGACCATGTATAATGTACAAGGTACACTTAACAGTGTAGAGTAGAGTGTGCAGTTTGCAGTATACATGCCGTTACTTTGATTTAAACTTTCTCTCTCACTGCTCAATGCTTAGGCAGTGCAAAGAAGCGTGTGATACTTGTGTTTTGAACCAGAGAAGATACTTGTCCATTGTACATAAGTGTGCACACACAAACACATACTGAATACTGACACATGGATTATGGATAGAAATAAAGTTGCCTTTGAATTTGAATTCATCCTCCACAAAAAAATTGCTATGGTAGTTTTCTTTCTCTTCGTCTCCCTTTCTGTTTACAGTTTACAGTTTCAGAATTCCTGGTGAAAGAGAGAATAAACTAGAGTACCATTAACATATGATACTTAAATGAAGTATACTGTATACTGATATTGTTTCAAGAACTCCAACACCAAATAACAAATACCAGATCCGAAATGCATGTACGCTTCCTGTTTGTATAAAAGAAAAACTAGACGTATCCTCAATCCTCATAATCGTAATATGAAATAAAAGGAGACACTTGTACCTTGTGTAGATTGTAGACTGTAAATTGTAGTATATGTTGAAAGGAAGAAATGAAATATAAGACATAAAAAGGCTGTTCTGTGCTGTATAGCTGGAAAGTAATATCATAGAACTATAATAATAATAATATTAATATTATATGATGTAGTATATATTACATTATCTTATATTACAACACACTACACTAGACACTAGACAATAAACACATGCACACACACATGGAGAAATGGAGAAATAAAAGAGGTACATGATATTTGAATTTCAACAGAGACATGCATAATGTACAATGTACACGAATACTCCTACAGTGTATAAACTGTACAGTGGATTAGATGGGATTGGATTGGAATTTCTCCACTAGGCACTGAAAACGAGACACTATATTCCACCATCTCTTTTCTCCTTCCTCTCCCACTTTATTTTGTGTACAGGGTACAGGGAAACGAGCTCGAATTTTGCTTTCAGAATAAATTCCAGTTTGTTTCACTGTCTGAATGAAATAGGGGGAAAGGAAAGAAGTAAAAAAGGGAAGAAAAAACAAGGTATGCATGAACAAAAAAGAAGGAACAAGAAATAAGGTGTCTAGTGTCTAGTGCCTTGTACCAACCAACTATATTGTACAATATAATCTATGTCTAGTAATATACATGAATAAACATGATATGTACGTGTATGGTATTTTGTGCTTTGTGCACCACTAGATATATTTTTCTTCTTGCCAGAACTGTTTCTCTCTCTCTCCCCTTCTCTCTTAACTCGTAACTCTCCCACAAGGTGCACATCCATAATATTTATGACTTGTTCTGTTCCCCATTTCGCCTTTTCCATTACAAATTTGTATGCTGGTGAAAGCAAGTTCTGGTTCTCGTTTTCCTTTTGCTAGTCGTTCATTGTACACTGTACAGTGTACAGTGTGGTTCTGGCACTGGCTGTGGCACTGGAACTTTTTCTGGTTCTGGTTCTGGCTGGTGATGTACTGTAAGAGAAGCATATTCTTGGAGAAATGCTACTACTCTTACGTACGACGACTGCTACTTTCTTGCTTTCTTCATTCTGCTTTCTCTGAATTTTCTTCTATTTTCGTACGCTTTACAGTCTACACCATTATAGTCAAAGCAGTTATTTCTCAAACATCCACATCTTAACAGAAAAATGTTAGAATGTTGTACCCAGTGAATCCTATATCTGTACATGTAAGTACATGTATAATGTACAGTGCACAGTTAATATAAAGGCATGTGTTTAGTTTTCTTCTACCTTTCAGTTACACTTTTTCACCTTCTCAAGACATACAAATCCATGCGTAGAATATAGAATAAAGAGCTTTATCCACTATATCATTACATTAGTTACATTAGGTATTATGTATGAGGTACATTTCATTATATTACACACTACGTGTACTCTGTGCCCTGTACTCGTAATTCCATACAATATTTTTCGTTCTCTACCAGAACTGGAAACTGGAAACTGAAACGGAAAATAGAGTGAAAAAGAAGGAGAAAAGCGTCTCTAGTTTATTGCCTTAGTCTCTCTACCCTCTTTTCTGATCTCATGGTTTATTATTATTCTTCCTTACTCCTTTTGACGGGCTCTTTTCCTTCTGTCTACAGTGTACAAGGAAAATCCAGCCTTCTTTCATAATCCTCTTTTTTAATGCTCTATGAACAGTATATAAATACTATACAAAAAAGTGGCTAGATGAGCTGAAAGAAAAATGATAAAATCAGGAGAAATGGAAGAGGAAGTGAATGAGGAGAATGACTTTGTACTGTATTCAGTCTTTGTGTAATGGGGAAATGAAAATTGCAGATTCATTTGAGTCCAGAGTTCAAGCGATGTTTGATGAATGATGAATTCCCAGCAAGTCACAAATCCTTTACACATTTTTATTCTGATACAAGTTGAAGCTAGCGAAAATATCTCTACTCGTTTTTATCATTTGTTTTGTACAGTGTAAAGCGTGTAAGCGATACATTTCTATTTTACTTTGAAGTGAAATAGGACTTGAGTCAAAATCAAATTAATTGACTGATTTCTGACTTTTGGTCAACCCTTTGATTTCACAGTTGATTAAAACCTTGTTATTGTTAAACATACACAAAACACAAGACTCAAAATCCATTCAATTTGAGATTCTTGCTGTTTTTCTCTCTACGTGTGTTTTCTTTGTCATCGTCCTCCTGTTTCAGAATATGCATTGTACAAATACTCATTAGAATAGATGAATGTCATGAAAAATCAGTGTATTCAGTGATATACACTAAGACACAGAAAATTTCCACTTGCTGAGTAACTGTCATTTTAAGTGCAAAATCCAAAGCTTCTACCTTCTAAACTCAGAGTTTGTTATTCTTTCACACCTTTTTTCGTCCTCTGAGTCACTCTGAGTGAGTTTTATGTGAGTACAGAGAGTACAGCTTGTTTTCAGGCCTACATTGTGGATTGTACATTGTACATAGAACAGAAGTACAAGAAAGTACAATACAAAATACAAGTATCACTTTCATTAAAAAATACAACCAAGAAATAAAGGCGCTCTTTCAGTAATCCTTTTCAGTGAGCACTTCTTATATGGCGGATTATGTAAATGGTAAATGAGTCTGTTTACAGTACTCGTCTCAGCTCACTCTCATCTCCTGGTCCCAACTTCAACTTTTTCTTTGTTCCCAGCATCCCGTTTTGTAGCAACGAGAAATATCTTTAATTTCTGAATTTTTTCTGCGTTTAAGCTTCGGCAATGAACACTTTTGAATTACAGAAAGAATAAAATGATGACTGTTTTTTTTACCTTTAGTTATCCAAGAATATTTTACCTTATGCCGAATTTTGATATTTAAAGCGTATTTTAAGCACAAAGTATTAATGTCTTTGCACTATACTACTATGAAATTATAGTATGGAAACATCCGTGTTGGTTCAGTAGTAACATTGATAATGATGCTGTAAAGCTTAAATTGTAAATTGTAAAGGATATTGAGTTTCGAGTTTGGAGAGAGAAATTCGTGGAAAATATCCTTCCTGTCTCTTTGCTTTCTCCTTTAATGTATCATTTCCTGGGTTGTGATAGGTGCACGCGGGATTACACATTGTAAATAGAAACCGCGTACAGACAGATACGTAGGAATACAGAATATGCAATGCATAAGGCATAAGAGTACAATACCCAATACATGCACAGTAAACAGTAAACATGGAGCCAAAGGAACCCGTACAGCATACACAGAGCACACAGTACACACCGTACTAATAAGTACAGCAAACACGTTGTACTCTTGACATTGTTAATTTGTCTGACGGCACGGTACGGCGTCTACTAAATAGAACATGGCTTTGTTTCTCCTCTATTCTTTGTTCTCTACCACAAAGTGTAGGTACGAGGGACGAGGTAGGAGCAAAGTGAAATGACACAACGGTTGAGTATCAGGCCGAGTGATGGTATATACATAAATAATACCTGGAAAAGTCTATCTATGTCTCTCTGTCTCTGCATCCTATGTATAATGTATAATGTATACTTTACAATGAGCACAAATGGTGAAAGAGACAAGACAAAGACGGAGACAGAAGCAGAAGCGGAGGTGAGAGGCAGATCGATGTGACAGTCTGGCATCCAAGTTTTAAGTCACTTGCTATAAACAGAACAAAACAAAACAACAAAATGCACACAATTTGTTGTGTACAGAATTTGTTGCCCTGTTTTTCCTTCCGTTTCGCGTCCGTTCAATTCAATGCCATCCACTTCCATGAGCCTTTCAAATTGGTAGGGACGGAAAATTCGGAGAATTACGTCTAATCAAGCTCTTTTCTTCCACTATTAAATTCTTCATCCTGATCGTGTCATGAGCACCCACACCCAAAACCCAAAACTGACGGAAGAGAGACAGAGAGAGGAATACGAAATAGGAAACAGCTCACTCTCTCTGTACATGAAAGGAATCCTGTAAAACTTTGATGCTCGACCATCGACCATCAACCAGTAACTGTGTATAGTGTAAACCGTGTCACAAAATTCACTTCCTGTTCACTTTGTCAGGGAACAGGTACACTGTATACAATATACATGATAGAGACACATTTGTATCTTGTTGACATTAATAATTGACCAGGCGTATGACTAGTCTACTATTTACTACTGCTACACCCAGTATTTTATCACAAGTATATAAATTTCACAGGAATGTACAATGTACTAGATTCAATCAACAATAGGTTGTGGCCGTTGCAGTGAATTTTTGGTGGGCAGTGACAATGAAAATAAGAGTAAGAGGCAAACATTAATGTATCAACATATGCACATCCTTTATCTCTATACATGTGTTTCTTGTACTTTATATACTTTTGAGATCAAAAGTCAATATCAAAGTGCACATGTACAATGTACATGTGTAGAGTAGAGAGTGTAGATGTTTAAAGTGCGTATGTCTAATATGTAAGATATGGGAACAAGCAACCTTTTGAGTTTTGAGTTTTGAGTTTCAACTCTCAAATAGTTTTTTCAGCATCAGTACAATGTACAACGTACATAAAAGTAAAACTGAACCTGAAAGTAGACCAGAGACCAGAGAGGAAGGAAGAGAAGTTGAGAAGTAGCAGAAAATAGAAAACAGAGGAAAGGTGAAAGGAGGAAGGGAAAAAGTTCTATTGACTCGACTTTCTCTATACTTTTTTTCCACTTCCACTTGACTCGAAAACTCGAGGAGAAACCCTTCGTGTCTCGTCTGTTCTGCTCTGGTCTCGTCTCATCTCATCTCCTTCTTTCCTCCTTTTCCAACCTTTGGGCTACAGAGAAAAGAGTTGAAGAAAAATGGAGGATGGATGTGAAAAGTGGAACTTGTGCTTACACTTTGAGCGTTGTTCAGAAATAGTCTGATGATGATCGTCATCATCATCATCCTCCTCGTTTCAAGAGCTTTCACGTTCAAAGTGTGCATATGTATACACGGATACATGAGTGTGTCAATCTAGATAGTTTTTTACCTCTTCTTGCTCCTCTCCATCATTCGCCGTTCGTTCGTCTTCGTCATGATGCAAGAGCAGAAAGATGGATAGATAGATATGAGTTGTAAGAAGTTTTTGGAGATGATTACAAACTCTTTTTGGTATGCAAAGACAATAGACAATAGACAGTAGACAATCGACAGCAGGCACACGAATACTAACACGAATACGAATATGAATATGAATTATTATACACACATGTTTTCCTACTAATAAAACTCTCAGCGTCAGTCCAATCCAACCCAGTCTTTCTTCAATTCCAGACATATGGTTATAAAACAATGATTTTGGAAATCCAACACCCAGAAACTATATATATAGACTGCAGATTGTAGACTGTATACCTTACGCAAACGTAGAATAGAATATCTACATTTTGATTATTTTCATAAAGAGGGAAGAGGGACGCCCTTAAAAAGGAGGAAAGGGAAATCCAGAACGTTGTCTAACGTTCTACAAACTTATTCCCGTGCTTCTGTTTTACAAAAAAAGAATACATTAGGAGGATGGAAAGTTGATTTGGTGAATTCACAAGTATGATAAATTCATATGTGTGTACAATGCACACTGTACAGTGTACAATGTAACATGTACATTGTAGACCAAAATGATTCGAGAAGAATTTAAACTGGTAGTTGGTAGTACTTTGTAGACTGTAAAGTGTACACGTATTTTTCCTATTATTTTCCATGCATTTATATTTACAATCTACAATACATAATAATATAAGATATAAGTGAGCTACCAACGAGGAAAATGTAAATTCGCCCGAGTCTATTTCGTTATCTGAAAAATAATACAGAGAGAAAGGCAAGTTTCGTAACGAAAAGTAATGACATTTGTCTTCTTTTTCTTCTTTCAATTCTCTTTCTCCGTTCTATACTCTAGTAGTCTAGTACTCTAGTGGTAGACACAAGGAACAAGAAGCGTATTCGTTCGGGTTTCTTCTATACTTATTACTTTCACTACATGTCTAGATGTTGTTATTTGGAACAAATTCAGACTCGTTTATCGTATGCAGCATATAGCATGGAACATGGATATATCATGTATCTATATGCATGGTCTTTTGCAACTGTGGTGTAATAATAATACAGCTGGTGGATGTTGGTGTTGTTCCACAAAGGGAGAGACAGTCGTAGAGAGTAGACAGTAGACAGTAGATGCTGTAAATGCTATATTGACTTGTCTTCCTCCCTTATTACTCCTTATATTAGAGAAACTAAAGGAAACAAGACAAGATGAAGATGAAACAGGAGGAGGGGGGAAATGAGAGCGAAAAGAAAAGAAACCTCAAGACACGATATAATTTTCAATAAGTTTTCTTTTCTCATCCTCTTGTTTCTCTTTCTATCTTTCTCGTTCTCTCTCTTTATACTTTCTCTTTGTTCTTGTTCTCGTACTCTCTCTCTCTTTCTTTCTTTCTATTTTCCATGTGTATCTTTTCAAAGACATACATTCTGCTCCTCGGTCCAAAGTTAAGTTACCCGTGCTCATATATTCATATTATAAAAGTTTCATTTTTCACTATATAGTTTTATTTCTGGGTTCTAGTTTCTAGTTCAACACTTGCTCGCTCACTCGCTCATCTTTTGTCAAAATAAACCAACCCTACATGCATGAACTCATATATACATCCATCCACACTTACACTTACGCTCGCATACTTTCTCTTTCAATCCTGCATCCTTCCATTTTCCTGTGGAAAGGAATAAATTTCTTTAGTAAGAGTGGAAACTTTTGGTACATAAATATATCTGTACGCAAGACGCAAGGCAAAACATGTCATAACTATGAGATTCTATTGGTTTCATATATTTTCATTTCCATTTGCATTTGCAGGTGCATGCTGGACTCATAAATAAAAAATATTTACAAAAATCTATCCATCTGGCGATTAGTTTCATTTGTGCATTTGTGCATGTACTGTATCCTATATAATCATAATGAACTACCTAACCAAAATTGAAGTTGCCTGAATACTTGGAAATTTATGTAGATTATACTTACTTAATTACTTACTTATTATATTAAATTATATTATATTATGATATATTCTTATTATGCAAGATGTTACACACATACATGCCTTTATTTTTGTTGAATTGAAAAAAAAATGGTATTGAAATTTTGAAATGAACTGAAATTTATTTAATTTGCTTACAAAAAGAAAGTGAGGAGATGTTGTTGATACATCGAATTACATTCTAGTGAATAAATCAAATTAATTTCTGGGAGTTTCAAAATTCTACTATAAAAAGACATTAAAAGAAAAAATATATATTTTTTTGATAAAGTTTTTTATTCGTATTATTATTTTTTTAATTATTATTATTGTTTTTCTTTCAATCTCGCGCGTTTCATTGTTTTTTTTTTTTAACTTTTCAATTATTTATTTTCAATTTTTTTATTATTATTTTGATTTATATATATATTTTTTGTAACTTTGTCTTTGAGCTGGGACGAAAGTCGAGCGAGACTTTGTGTCAAATTAAAAATCAAATGAAAGGATGGAGATAAAGGCATGATGGTGGTATTCAATACAATTTGATGGGACTGTTTTGCTTTTATACCCATAGGTTTGTCGAAAGGCGTTGGATTCATTCGTTTCGACCAGCGTGTAGAGGCAGAACGGGCTATCCAAGAACTTAACGGAACCATTCCAAAAGGCAGTACGGAGCCAGTCACCGTCAAATTCGCCAACAACCCGAGTAACAATACAAAGGCGCTTCCACCCTTGGCCGCCTACCTTGCAGCCCCACAAGCCGCAGCAGCAGCACGTCGTTTTGGTGGACCTATTCATCATTCAGCAGCAGGCCGACTGCGGTACTTTTCTCCACTTTCTCCACTTTCCAGGTGAGCTACTGCTGCAGCTCATCTCAGTAAAAGTAGTGCCTTTGCTTACAGCCTTTACAATAATTAATTTATTCTGTAATCTGTATGTGATTATTATCACCATTATTATCATTTCCATACTAATGGTTCGTTATTCAAACTAAAACCTTAACGGAAATTCTCTTCTGTTTTACCTTTTTTACACTATTTTACATCTAACCAATTTCAATCTGTTTTCTCCCTTGAGTCTCTTGTTTTCCTATAATTATTTTGTACGTTCCTTTTCGTCTATCCATATTTTTCATACATTTCTGATGAACATTACACAAAACAATGTTTCTGTCTACTGTATACTGTGTATATTTTTTCATTTTTTTTGTCAAAAATTCAAAATCTCTTTACGTCAACTATCCTCAAAAATTATTATTATTATTATTATCTTTCTTCTATTTATTCGTACTCTTTTACAAATACATTCTACATTCTGCCCTTGAGTTTTAGCATAAGGCCATAAGTATATACTACGATTTTTACTGATGAACTACAATGCAACATACTTTTATTGATATTTGATATTAAAATTATATAAAGGTTATTTTATTATAATGTGTAATATAAAAAAAATGATATGGTACATGTCTTGCATTCATGGGATGCACATAAAATATAAGAAATAATGATAATAATTATGGAATTCATCTAAATGTATCCATGTTTTGTGTAGTAATTATATATATTATATGATGATGTGATAGTATATTTTCATTGTGAATGGCTTTTTAAATCAACTCTTTCTTCAACTATTATTTATTTTTTTGAAATTATTGACTCGCCAATAATTTTACGCAATTATTATACTCCTGTTGTTGCAAACTTTCTCAATATTGAATGATAAATTGGCATTAAGCAAAAAAGAAAAAAAAACAGATTTAGCTGAACTGAGAACAAAAAAACATACGTAAATTTTTGAGACAGAGAAACAATGAAAATCATTTGTATTTTATGCGTCAAATATCTGATGTCTGATGGGCTGAAGTTTTTTCAAGTGAATCCAAATCTGACATTTTATGAGCCAAACAAAAACATGACCAATTTTCCTAAACCTAACCTAACCTTGAGTTCCAATGTATCTGTTTTTTCCATAAAAAAAATCAAAAAGTGACTCTTAACACGTTAACAAACCAGGAGGATGACTTAAAACTAAAAACTCTTGATTCTTGAGATTTTAACATTAGTTAACATCATTTTCTGTTTGTTGGTTTCTTTCAATTTCTTTCAAATGTAGTCTTCAATGTTTGAAGCTGCTGGCTGATAAACCCTGTTTGTATCCCATTTTGTAATTGTAATATGAACTTTAATCGCTAATCCATTCCTCCTTAATCCAGTCTTCGAAAAATGCTTTTGCTCCACGCTTGCTTCAAACTGCTTTGCTTTTCAATAACTATTGTTTGCTCTTGTGAATTTTTTAATGAGTTGGGTGTTGGGTTGTTTGATTATTTCTACGGGTGTAACATAAAAATACAAAATATCTATAAATTCATCCTCCATCGCTCTAAAGAGTGGATGATATACATAGATGACAAATTTAAAGGCATTTTTACAGGAAAAAGGTTTCTACGGTACACGAAAAATATCATAAAACATTTCATACTTAAATATTTTGAATGTCATACGTAATTGTAATTGGAGTAGCGCATGTATTTTAAACTTCACAACTCGAAACAATGATTGCATAATTATAACTCGGTAAACTACTTTTACTTTTCAAATACGCATAAAATTAATAGGTTTTGGTAATAAAATACAAAGTGAAACATGAGTAAACAATAATACAATAACACAATGATTTGACATTGTTCAATAAGAAATCCTTTGATCAAAATTTCTCCTGCTGTGAGAAAACTGTGGATAAAAGCAGCTACTATAAGAGTAAACTATTGTTTTTGACTGTTAATGACTACTTTGGATATTGTACATTGAGCAAACGGACAGGAATAGAACAGAAAGAATCACCAGAAATTCAACTCTGACTATGTTTGAGCAAAGTCAGAAGTGAAGTGAAAGTTAAATTGCCGGCTTATTTATCCAAAATTTACTTGTAGAATTTCCAGCTACTTGAAACCTTATACAATATTATACAATATTATACAGAACTTTATCCGAATAAGGAATCGAGTAGAGGAATCTCGTCAAGTTTCAAATGTTGTTATATTACACTTCATATACTTTTATTCAGTAAGGGAAACGATTGGAAAACTTGTGGCTCTCGCTCTCCATCAACCATCAACTAGCAGTGCTTTGAAGATTGGTACATTGGTACACACTAGATACGCCTTCACAAATTAAGTTCGGCACTTGTTCAAAATTTTATGATTTTCAAATTTCAACATGAAACTGGGTTCTTTCATGAGGCGGGAGCCATCAGCCAAAATAGCAAGCGGGAGAGAGATCCTTTATCTTGAATGGGAAAATGGAAATTTTAGTGTCAGAGGGAAAAGATTGCCTTCAAGTACAAGGTGGAAGGAGAGCGCTAGCTGGCACTAGTTCCTAGCTTCTAGTAGGAAACATGAACTAGTCTGAACATTGAACATTGAGAATACATGGACAAATTGGACAAGAATGCCGAAGCCGATGCCTCATTTTCCATGTTCATACTTAATGACCATTTAAACTCGGCTCGTATATTCTAATTAGATTGATGCACATAAATATGAGAATGGCGGATCTTGACTGCTACTCCTCAACTTGTACTTGTGTACATTCCATGTTCTACGTCTAACCTAGAAACTAGATACTAGACTGTATAATGTACAAAGGGAGATGAGAAATGAGAAAGGAGACAGAAAGAGAGAGAGAGAGGAACAGGAAGACAAAATCCACAAGGCGTGGGCCAAGTACTTTTCACGCTCATTTTCATAGTAGTAGTTTTCATAATAATGTTCCTCGGTTTATGGTTTAGGCTATTACCATCTTTAAAAGGGAAATATGTAGGGACTATATCCTATTTTCCATCCTCTATACTTTATATTATTATACTATAATATATTTTTTTGTAGAGTTGGAGCTGGAGAAACTTGGGATGAAAATTCAAAGTAGGTTAGTTATAGACCGAGGAAAAAATTGTATAGTTGTAGTAACACAATATTGTAATAGTACTACATACCAAAATAAAAATAAGGTATCAAGTATACAGTATGGAGGAAGAGAGATAGACAGAAAACTCGTCTGTATTTTTTTCTCGCTGGTTAACTCCGAGTCTGGGTGGCTGGATGGCTAGTTTAACGAAAGGAGTTTTGAGCTTTGAGTTTTACCATGCCTTGAACTATTACTTGATCGTCAGTTTCATGTCTCTTAACTTTCTGCATTTTCTCCTTGTACTAAACTCTTTACCTTCTTTTTCACACTTTTTCTATGTATAATGTATAACAACAGTTCTTCTTGCCTGACTCTAGCTCTGCCTATAAATTCATGATAATTTATCCAATTTCACTACTACCTTCACAAACTGTCTTTTTCTGCATTTTCTATCAAACATGGTACAATGAACATTGTACAAATATGCTAACGTAAGATTTTCCATACACGCTTTTCTATCAAACATGGAACATTGTACATGTTCCAAGTATTTTTTGCACATTCAATCTGGTCCTAGTTGTCCCTGTTTCTGATGCATTTTCCCATTTGAATGAAGCACAATGTTTTCAGTCCTCATAATAAAAATAAGTAGCGAGTATCTAGCTAAACTGATGACTGATTATAAACAATAAACAGAGGGTATGGCTTTCAAGTATAGGAAATAGGCAGTCATCACTAAAAGTCGAACCGTAAAGAAAAAAACAAAATAAAATAAATTAATAAAGGCAACTTAATATATAATATTATTATAATTACAAGTATGCAAATATGCTGCATTAATATTTGATATACAAATAAAGTGTACCATATTTGAAAAGAACAGGAATGTTTCATAGAGGTTTAATCTGCAGATAAAGCGAATTAATAATTCAGGGCTCAAAACTCAAAACTCAAAGCACAAAGCTCAGGACTGATGACTGTCTGACATTTGCAATCGTCCTAATCTTTATTACCATTATTATTATTAATCATGCTATGAAACGCCATGTCAAAAGTTAATTCTACTTCTTATGAACAGACGTCTCCAATGTGAAATAAAGATACACCTATAGTTTGTATATTGAAAATTTCAATTTGTAGGTACAGCTACATAGATAGATAAATATCAGAACAGACAGTTTTCACGAATATGTATGTAATAACTGTCTACTGTCTAATCTGATAGATCTCTTTGTACATGTACGTCTATCTATTCTATTTCTGTCTCGTTCATGCTTTTGTGTGATTCGATTATTATTTTGAGTTGTTGTCATGAAACTTGTCAGACTTTGATTACCAGGATCCCGGATATATATGGATCACGTCTATAAACGTCAAATACCCGTACGGTATACCGATATATAACGCCTATACCTATACATTTTTTATGTTATTAAAAGCTATAGGGAATTTTTAGATAGAAAACAGACCAAGATGAGCAACGTAGTTAACCAGAAATTCCTTGAGAAGTCAGGTGCATTACTATAGGAGACGAAAATAGGAGAAGGAAAAAAAGAGGGAGAAAACAGGGGAAGAAGTAAGAACCGTTGGAGATGAAAGCTAACGCAGTTTTGTACATGAGATAATATAATGGATAAAAAAGATTTACGAAGACCAAGGCGAAGACCAAGAAACTCACGTTTCATTATCCATATAGAACCTTGTTTATTTCGATGTATAATACACATAGCTACTTGTCATAGTACATAGTAGAATCATATGTACATATACTATCACGGATCAAGTGTAATTCCGAGAAGGAGACATCTTTTCCAATGTGGATTGGATATCATGACATGACAAGCCTACAAATTTTAGTGTATTTGTACCACAGAGCATAGGAATTTAGATTTGGAAAGGATAGACATGTTGGTAATTTTATATCTATCTACAATGTCCATTTTCTCCTGTACAACTCTGCCTATTTCATTATTTTTTTTCTCCACTTTTTTGCTGTATAAATGTGCAGTATAACGTATGCGGTACACTGTGTACAATGTACAACCTATACATGATTAAATTACGGATTACGGCCCGTTTGATTATTTCCAATCAGAAGCCGCCTGTAATGACAAGAATTTTCCAATACGTTAATCAAACTCCTACAGTCACAAATAGTCGAGACGCGATAGAATAGAACTCTAATACCATGTATAAAAAATATGTAAGCCCTATAACATATAACTAATGTCGTTCTGTAGTTTGTATTCTCTAGTCTACATCTCTCTATCTATCTATATATGTAATGTGCAGTACATTTTGATCACGAGTTGAAAGTAGAAGCTAGAAAGTCGAAAGTCATTTAAGACGCCCGACAACCACATACAGACAACAGAAGAGAGAACAGACAATTCCGTTCTTTCATTTGTTCCAATTCCACAATGAATTCCCTTCCTTTTCTCTTTTCTCCTTTCAATCTTTCTCTCTCCATCCCTTTCTTTATCTCATTGTCTATTTTCATTTATCTTCCGACTTCATTCCATCGACAATCTACAATGCAGTCCACTCCTTCTTGCTTTCCATTTCCCAAATGTCTGTTAAGATGTTACTTCTATTCACTTGAGTTTTTACAACGTACAACATTCAACAGACAGTACAAGTAAGGTATTGATTTGTATTTATTTTATCCTACATCCTACAGACGTTGAATAGTAGATAGTGAATAGTATAGTAGTAATAGCCAACACACAATTTTAGTACCAAAATCTAAAGTTGTGAATCAAGAACCAATGTTGTGAAAAGAGGACAATTTTACTACAAGATAGAGGATTTTAGTTTTCTTGTAGGTATAAGAAAATACTAAGTAAAGACAAAGGCAAAACAAAAAAGTTGACACAAAAGGAATAAAAGTTATAGTAATAGTAATACTTTTTTTTATTTGTTTTGATTACTTATAAAACTAGTTTTTTATAAGCTGCTGATGTCCATAAAAAGTATATAAACAATCATGTTTTGAAACATGTATAAAACTTTATGTTGCATAAATAATTATACGAGTTATCCCCCTCTTTCTTTCCACTGGTTGTATCGTGCATCGTCCATTTAACTACTTGTATTTATTTGAGCTTGAAATCGTTTAGCTAGGGACATGCAATGTAAAATATAAGCCTATGTACAATGTACATTTTACATATATAATACAGTGTCTTGTACAGTGAGAAAGTATTCTGCGGAAGCATGATAAACAAAGTTTAAGACAAATGCAATAATGGTACAGGAAATCAATGAGACTACGTAGAACTATGTTAGTTTGTATATTGCACATTGTACATGTTTATTGGTAGATATATTGAACGTGTACATTGTACATCAAATGGGCATAGTGTAGCAGACAAAAGAGTGGAAGTAAAAGCTCAAAGTCTGGTGAAATAAGTTGAGTTGAAAGCGGAGGTGAAAACACGACAAGACAAGCAAAGACAGGAGAACAACAGTTTTAGAGAAAGAGAGAGAGAGAGAGACAGAAAGAAAAAGAAAAATAGTGTACAAGTTGAACGGAAATCGACATTCAACATTTTGTCTGGTATCTAGAATCTAGAATCTAGAAAGTCTATAAAACATCTGTGTATCACTTGTTTTAGACTTGCAAGTTGATATAATAATATAATGTAGATACATGCGTATAATATATAAATGTATAATATTTTGTGAAGAGAAAACAGATCATTATCCAAAAAGGCCCTAGGCAAAAGTAACAGAGGAGAAAAGAGAATGATAATGACTACTGCAAGAAGTTAACATCAAGCATCAAGTCAATAATCAATAGATGTGTAAACAACCGTCACTGCCTGGTTCAAGAAATACATGTACCTATATATATGTAGGTATCGTATGAAATTAATTGAACGCGAGTCGGTTCCTTTTGCTCCTCTCTGACCTCTTGTAGCAGTCTTAGCAGAATGTTTCTTCCATTTCTATTTTCTATCCATTTTGAAACGATATACATAAATGTAGAACAAAACGGATGCATAATGGAAAATACTTACTGCTGAATTTTTATTGCACTGACTGTACATTGTACACTGTACAAGAGTACCTTGCCTTTTCTATTTAAATGTACATACAAGTCCCAAGTTTCAATTTTAGGGGTTATATTAACAGTACATAGGCATATGAAGAACGGTTAATGTCTGTCTGAGTCAAGATCTTTTAGTCACCTTAATATGGTACAAATAGCTATAGGAATTCGGATTCCAGAATTTTGGTTATACTTTGAAAGCTGAAACAACTAAAAAACCAAATGTAACTTACATAATACGGAATACTTGTGAATTATAAATATAAAAGCAGAGAGGCTTTCAAGTAAAACTGAAAGCTCTATTCGATTCAGAACTCAGAATTCAGAGTCCCTAATTCCGATATCAACTTTGCTTTCATGTGTACATATTTTCAGTTTAGTTTTATACTTTTGTACTCTCAGCTCTCAGCTCCTTTTCCTTGTTCTTTCTCAGTTTCAAGCTCCCAGCTCTCACTTTTCACTCCGTTATTCGTTTCGTTCCTAACGCTTTCTCACTAAATTTATCAAATTGAATGCAAATGGAAAGAGAAAATATCTCATTCCAATTTCTCCAATTTTCATCATTCCTTTTAGTTTCTTTTTTTCTATAGCTTCTCTAGTTTCTCTAGTTGATTCTCTTTCTACTTTCTACAAGTTTTACTCTCTTTCTTTCTCCCCTCTGTACATTAGTAAATGAAATGAAAATGAGCAAATCCTTTTTCGAGCGTCATCATTATCCTGACATGTGAAAATGGTTCCCTAATAGTAAAATAAAAAGCATATTTCTTTCTCCTTTTCCAATGGCTGTACTATAAACTATAATGATATGCGTCTAAATTCTGGATTATGAGCCGAGCTCGACTTGTGGTACATATTACACATATACTTTATATAATATAATATGTGATAATGCAGAAGATGTGAAAGAAGATTCTCTTTCTCTCTCTTATTATGATCAATCAATAAATGATTTATTTATAAATGTATGAATGACCGAAATGTATAAATTCGTCTCGCCCGGGGAGGACTTGGCTTATGTGTAGTTGGTGCTCAAATCTGATTCTCGCATACGTCGCACATGACATGACATGCCTATATTTACTACAGTGATCATTTTAAATTCACATGCTTTTATATTAAAGTTAAAAAGAAAAAATGATGCCCAAGAAAAACTTTATGTAGTACAACTACGCATAAAAAAAACTCATCCATTGAATGAAGTTCAAAGTTTTGTAAATCTTCAAGGTTTCATGGTCAATCAAGGTTCAAGTGTTATTGTTACTTATTCATGTTTCACGTTGTAAAACTAAACATTAAAAGCGTAATTGACAGGTATTATCCAAGATTTGAAAATTCATTGGCTATTTAGAATTTGCATTCAACTTAGTTAAGTAAAAATATGATACACCATAAACCATAATATCGCTTACTCATTACTTCATCCACGTAATAAAGGATTCAAAAAATTTAATAAAGTACTCCTGGCGAGTAGCGAGTACTATGTCACTTCCATCAAAATATTTTTGATTGACTTTCTGAAAAATATTATGGTTCGTTAAAAAATTGTTTTGTTTTTTTCTTAAACTTTTTTCGCAAGCCAACTGTGGGACCAAGAACTGACGCATTTTACTATACATGATTTATTTTAATGTTTTAATCATTCTTTTGATACAACATATGATTATTTAGTTGTCATTGATTGATAATTATTATTATTGAATTTTACTAATACCTAATATTTATACCTATTACCTATAAAGTTCTGACCCAAAAGTTTTGACCGTTTGTTGTTGTAATGCTTTTGACTTTGGACAAAAAATTTATTAGTTGATTATTAGTAGTACTTAAAAATCATCGTTGTGTTTTATACTTCAAAACAAATTAAACTACAATTACAACTACAACTACAGAGAGAATTAAATTGAACGACACTGATTTAGAGGTTTTCGGTTGCCAATTCTCTTTTTCTGTACTTTTGAGTTTCATTCTTAGTAGACCTCTTTTTTTTCAAAGATTTGTTTTACTGTTAATTATTCTTAAATTTTATTTTTACTCGGTTTAGTTTCAATGATTTTATAATATTTTTATAGTTATTAATATTTTGGTGATAGTTCTCTTATATATTTTGTTGTAGTTTTAGTTTTTATTGCTTTATGTTATTCATTTATTTATTTATTATCACTTGTATTATATTATTACATTTTATTTTATTCAGTATGTTTTATTGTTTTCGAGTTCGATTTATGATCTCTGTGTATATACACTGTATATATACCTTTCCATTTTTATATATGATTAATTGATTTGATATACGATCACACATCTTTGTTTGTGTTTGGATCGTGTTATGAGTTGATTACAAACAAAATTGATTGGTTAATTAATATCTGTTGATTTTTGTTCTTACCTTGCTTTTCTCTCTTGTTTGATTTTTTTGGTACAGTTCTGCAGGAAAAGCTATTCTCCAGATAAATAAGGGGTTACAGAGGTAAAAATTCCAAAAATCTTTTTCAGTTCTCTTCATTTTCAGTACAACCACTAATCATTATTATTTTTTATTATTATTATTTGGTTTGGTTTGTTTATTTATGGTTTACAAATTTTATTTATTATTTTTTTATACATAAATTGTGTTAATATACTTTGTGTGAGTGTCCTTATCATGATTTTTTTTTATGTTTATTTTGAGTACACAACCTTGTTTTTAAACACGTTATTATTTTTATTATAGTCTTTATTTTATTTTATACTTTGGTTTAAGAAAACACATAATAGTGTTGGTTTTCAGTTCTTTCTTGTTTTTCTTATATTTCTTTTACTCTATTATTTTTTCCATACTAATTATTTCGACACATAATATTAATTAAATATTATGTATCTGTTGTATTGTACAGTTTAACCTACCTATAGTAACTATGTACATATTATACTCTTTTAGTTTACTGTAGTATTGTTTAGTCTATTTTTTCCAAATGTTCATCATACAAAATAATTTGTATTGTTTTATTCGTTTAAAATTTTACACCAACTAATGTAGAAAATATATAGCAAAAAAAACTTGTAGAAAAATTAGACCTTACACATGTAACACCATGTATCTTTTGTCTATATTATTATTCCCTTTAAGTTTTTTATCTTTTTTCATTTCTTGGGTATCTGAGTAAAAAGTTTAAATAAAGAAGAAGAAAAGAATGAAATTCAGTTTGTTTGTGGTGGTTGGTTTATGCCTCCTGGCTCAACTATGTATATATATGTATATTAAATATATAATTCGTTCTCAGAAATTTGATCTGAGAACAAAAAAAATTGTCCACGCGTAGAGAGAGAAAGTACGTCCTTTCTACTTTCACTGGTCAACCTCTTTCTTTCTACCTTGGTGAAACATATGTATCGACAGATACGCTGAGAAGGCCACAATAGCAAACTGAAGTTCTTTACTTTCCTTGGAGTTAATTTTATTATTTCACAGATATTTATGTAACAACATGTATGTACAATGTACTATATATAATATTGCTTTGAAATTTTATTGTAATTTTTTGTAACCTTGTTTTTTCTTCTTTCTGTCTACAAGTTTTAGCATTATATTCTATATGTATCATATGAATTTTGTTATAAAAAAACTCTAATTCTTCTGTAGCTTTTTGTTTTCTCAATATCTTCTTTAGTAGTGTCATCATTCAAAATTATTATTTAGCAAAAAAAAAAGAATTTCTTTCTTTATTTTCTCGTTTTGTATATATATATATATACTTATATTTATGTACAGTGTCAACTTTTTTTAGTTTAATCTTTTTTATACTTCTACGAAACTGAAACTGAATTGGTACATCTGGAGCCCTTTACTGGTTATAATATTTACTGGATAATAATAATATAGTAATAATTATTATTGAATCTTATTTATCAAGACTTTTTCGTCTATTATCATTATTTGTCTTCTCCACAAGTAATACGTCTGACCAACATTTTTTTAAAACGGACGGAAAAACTATTTTTTATTGTTTTTGTATACTCTGACTGTTTATATTCAAACGATTGCTGTAAACGAATCTGAAGAATTGGAGAGAAAGATTGGGAATTTCTTCGAGCACGCAAGCACTAGTGTACATATGTGATTGATGCAAATAATAACGATAACTACACGTTTTAATGTGGAACCCCTATTTTGGATTCAAATTTTAACGTATAATATATTGTGTATATATAAATATTAAACATACTGAAAGATATAGTATTTATAAATATGTACATGTCTCCTCGCAACACAGAAAGATATAATATATATAATTATAAATACTAATGGTAGATGAACAACAAACCGCATGCTGCGAATATTTAACTCAATTGTTCATATTCATAATAATATGTTTGTTATGGTTTGATTGTATGGTAGATTGGAATTTTGGTAAATTAGTTATGCCTAGATTTTACACAATAGAATACTAGTAGATTATATACATGATACACATTTATATTAAAATAAATGTATATGTATAAAATCATCATGGATGCTCAACATAATAAAGCAACCGCTGATAAAGAGTAATGTATGATAGGCTGATATAAAACTTGTGATGAAAAACTTGCTCAATTTATAATTATTTTTTCAATTTATTTTCAATAGGTACTCACCGCTGGCAGGTGATCTGTTGGCAAACACAGTCATTCCGGGAAACGCTATGAATGGAGCAGGTAAATTAAAAAACATATGATGTTGATTATTTGTTGTTGTTACTCACAAATTTTTAAAATCAATATGATATTATGATGTAAAATACAAGCTACAAAATCTTTTGTAATCATTCATATTTTGAACAACATACTAATAATATATTATGATTTTGTTTTCAAATTTGAAATTTATAGCAGGTTGGTGTATCTTCGTTTATAATCTTGCTCCTGAAACTGAAGAAAACGTTTTATGGCAACTTTTCGGCCCATTTGGAGCTGTACAGAGCGTGAAGGTTATCCGTGACCTTCAAACCAACAAATGCAAGGGATTTGGATTTGTTACAATGACAAATTATGATGAAGCAGTCGTGGCTATCCAGTCACTCAATGGTTACACTCTTGGCAACCGAGTTCTGCAAGTGTCATTTAAGACCAACAAAACCAAAACATCTTAAATTTGTCGTCTCGTCATCAAGAGAAGAAAAAAATTCCCCCCTGTCCCTCGTTCTCTTCCCGAATATATCTACATAGAATATAATGTACACATATATTCCCAAGTTTCCCCTTTTTAAGAAAAAGAAAAAAAAAGGAAAACAAAGCCAAGTAAATAAGAAGAAAAAGAAGAAAGAGAAAGAAAGCATCACATAAACTACCCACATTGCTCCCACCAAAAAAGTATAACGTCCCCTCTCAACAAAACAAAACAAATTCAAGTTATAAAACATGTTAAATATTAATTACAACAGAAAAAAAGTAACACAAAACGTATCTGTATACTGTATATATAAATATATATACATAATACATATATACTTACAAGTATATATTTATTAGTACAGAAACAAAAAAACTCACAAAGGAGCTGGTAGAATTTTAAACCAAAGGTATAAAATCAAACATACCAAAAAAAAAATCCAAAACATAGCAAAATAAAAGAAGATAGAGAAACTCTCATTCCCAGTCCCCGCTTTTAATTTCCGTCATAGGTCATAGACAACATGAAATGATTCACACAGGAGACGTTGAAAAGAAAGTTGATATGTATAAAAAATGTAAAATACCAAGAAATTCTAGTGTAATAACTATGATATATTATTATATTTATATATATGTATGTATGTATGTATCTTTATACATCAAGATAAATATGTAAATGTATATATTTATATACGAAGGAAATATGAACAGAACAACTCTATATCAAAAAGTGCAAAGATAGAGACACTTCAACAAAATATAGGAACGAAAATAGTCATTCGTTTCTTGATAGTGTCTCTTCTTGTACTACTTTAAAGTTTAAAAATTACATTGGATTTATAGTTTAAACAACAAGTGGAAACAATAGAATGTTAAATAACTTTAAATCCAATGCATCATCTTCCATCAAGTATAAAAAAAGAAAAATTCTGGTAACGCTACAATATATATATATATAAATATGCAATAATATATGATAATAAATCTACACATCCTGAAATAAAACTCTAGTCGAGACCACCAAACCAAATACGTGCTTAGGTAAAGAAAAAGATATTACAAAGGAATACAAAAAAACTTTCTTTCAACTTTCCAACTCAGGCTTGTACTACTTTCAGATCTATAAAATATATCTAGTAGAATATCCAACAAAAAAAAATCCAAAAGTATCAAAGCAATTTACGTACTCAATAAAACTATACATGCATACATAGATATGCCTGTACTTTCATTGTATAGCTATTAAATTGCAATATTCTAACTACTAAAAGCTATAATATACTACTAACAATAAAAAAACGCTACTACCGCTAATCGTTTTGACTAGCCGAAGCACAACAATGTACGCAGAGTTAACAAAACTATATAAATTGAAAAAATATAGACAGACAAAAAAACATAATAATACAACTGCTTCTATACTAATATATTTTGTAAACTCAATACATTTAGAAAGGAAGGGATTCTAACGAAATCAAAACGCTTTCTATAGCATATTAAATTCAGACAAAATTTTCCACAAGGTTTAGAAAGCAGCTGTTAGACATATTATAAACTATAGGCATTCATTACTACATACGCTTGGCTTGCAGCTAAACAATGCTGGTAGTAGAGAAAGTCATAATAAACTGATATTCATATACAGAAAAGGTTTCCTTCTTCTAAAAAAACTATGTATTTCTATATATAAAAAATTTAATAAAACTCCAAAAATGGAACTGCAACTGTGAAGATTGAAAGACTATTTATACTATGGAATAAAAGAGAAAAAAAAACTATCTATACCAGGTTTTGTATTGTTAGACACTCGATTCAAAATAAAAACGAGAAAGCAATTGAAAAAAAAAACTAACTGATGGTGTTCGGCATAGGTATAAGAATATACAAACGAATATCTAGGGGTATCAAACTTTCTCATTGGTCAAACAAAATATCCCAAACATTAATGAAAAATCTCTCCCAATCCCATATTAAATATATATATATATATAAATATATATTCATATATACTATCTTTATTCTTATTACACTATTATCATCATCATTATTATATAATTATTCTCTCAGATAAAAACTATATTGGTGTATACAGTCAGTAAAAATATATAGAATTCAGTCGTACTATATGTGTAAATTTGTCTTTAAAAAATTTCTGAATTTATCGATAAAAACAATGTTACTATACATATTATTATTATTATTATTATGATTATGGTTGGTATGATCACCTATATAAATGAAATTGATTTGGAATTCCAACTCTATATGTATGTATATCCTCATAAATATATAGTCATATATTTATAATAGCATTCATATCTCTATCTCCACAAACAAACACACACACAAACACTTATTACACATACGTAATAGTTTTTACAAACAAAAAGAAGAAGAAGAAGTAAAAAAAAACGTAAAACAAAGAAGAAAGGAGGAAACAAATAAAATATCCAACTTTTTCACCAAATGCATAATATATAATAAAAAAAATAATACCATGAAATTATATATCTGTTATATACATACATATATAATAAGAATCTATTACATATTGTGTACAACCATGAAAAACATAGCTATTTAGAGAAAAGAAAATATGAATGAAAGAGAGAGAGAGAGAAACAATAGAGAAACAAAAAACACTATATATATATGATAGACATACATGTTATATGAGAGGAATGAAATTTTACACTGTTATAAAGTAATAAATGAGAGGCAGAGGTGTCAGATTTACATAATAAATAATAATAATAATACTATATAATAAACTAAATATATATATTATACTAAAATATTTACATGATCAAAGGCCGTCAAGATAAAAAACCATATATATTATACTAATGTAGGTAAAGTGAAAAGTGAAAAGAGAGAAAGAAATTTTAATACATAAATTATATATATATATATATATATACATATATATATTATATTATCTAATTATTACAAAATGCGCTAGGTACTTTAGAATGATATTATATATATACATATATAGCGTAATGGAGAAAAGGAATTTTATGAACACGAAAAAACATTTATATCTTATGAAATATACACGAAACCCCAGGACCTAAAAAAAATGATACAAGATATATTGTTATCCATATTAAAAAAAATTATTGCTATTGAATTGTACTATATACATATATACATACATGCATATATGGTTATTAGAGAACAAAGAAGAAGAAGAAAAAAAAAGAAGAAACCTATAATAGACAAAACATTTTTAAAAAAATTCATAACTGTGGTTATTGTTATAACTCTTAGCATAATATTAAAAAAAAAATACTCCGAGAATTATACAATCGTAAATATCTGTAATATGTAACAGTTCTCATATCGAGTTCCAAATTATTTCTCGTTCTTTGATTGAATAATTAGTAAAACAAAAACACATATTATACATATACAGTCAAAAGAAAGAAACGATAATATTTCACCGGTGTATAATAATTATGTAATGCTATATTAATTAATGTAGATCAGAGAAATGCGTAACGTTTTAGTAGCTATTATTATCGCATATATATCTTGTTGAATGTTTGATCAGTTGTCAGAACAGCACAAAAAAAAGAAACAAACAAAGCTTGTTGATATAATGTGTAATTTGAAATATGTATTATGAACGTAAAAAAAAGTGAGAAAAAGATCATCGTCAGTTAAAAAACGTGGTCAAGTCATCGTTATGTTTTGCTATTTGGTCTAACTTTGACTTTTTAGAAAGAGAAAATATTTTGTTCCAGTAACAACTAAAAATAAACAAACGCTGAGAGAGACAGGTTAAAAAAACGCAAAAGAACGAAAAAGAGAAAGCAAGTTGCATTTTCCATTTATATATATACTACCTATATATATATAATATCTATATAGTTTCTTTATTCGTATAAAAAACTAGACACACACACTTCATAACAATATAATATACATATATATATTATATACAGTCAGATGAAAAACAACTCCCGATAAGTGGAAAACATATTATATTAAAATACTATATATGAATTACATTACTGTATACTTGTATTTTTGCTCTGATGCTCTGAAATTTCCAATGATTCCAATTTTAATGATTATATTAATTATAATTATATTTAAAAATATATATATGTGTATTGTGTACTGTTGTTTGTAAAACAATTTTTAGCTATGTGTCCTCGTGTCGTCTATATTATATTACATATATGATTGAAATTTTGAGACACCTTTTAAAAAAACAAACATATTTATTCTATAATGTTTGCAATTTGAGTACATCATTGCATTTCAAAGAAAGAAGAAGAAGAAAGAGAAAGAAGAAGAAAAAGCAGTCTACAGTAATATCTAATAGCATGTAACCAGTAGTACTTATTATATTAACCCAAAAGTAAAAAAAAGCGTGTTTACTTATATATTATAACATTACGTATATATGTACATTAGTCTTGATTGATTAATTATAATTATACATTAGTTGTACCAATAAGTTGAAAAATTTTTGCTGTGTAATACGTACTTAACTATATACATTACTAATATTATTATACTTACATATTCTACAATTAGTTATTATTATACATTATATGTCTTATTCCTCAATTTACATCTTATTATAATTGTATTGTGACTGGTGTTATGGGGCAAAAGTATAGACAGAGAGGGAGAAAAAAAAATAGGCAGAAGGAGAAGAAAAGAAAAGAGTGAACAAAAAAGAGAAAGGCTATATAAAAAGAGAAAAGAAGAAAGGAAAAGAAAGAGAATTTTTTTGGCATTTATGTAAAAGGAATATTACTAACAAAACAGCAATTATTATTAATATTATTATTATTATTAAAAAATGTTTAACACACACAACAAACCAAAAAATTACACATATATACACATCATCATGTTATTATGAATTTAAAAATCTTTTTCTCTTCTCTTCTGAAAAAAAGAAAAAAAAACCTCACACATTATATTATATATTATTATAGTCAAAAAAAGTTATTCAACTATTATCAATTATTACAAACTTATCCTTGTACGATTAACTTTAATTATTATAGCTGTGTATTACATATAATTAAAAAGAAAAAAAATGATGTACTTAAACAAAAATACAAGAAAAAACTAATTATGAATTATACTTACATTGCATTATTATATATTATAATACATATTGAATTACTGTAGTTTCCTTATTATGTTTAGTCCAGTGCGTTTAACAAATATCTGTCATGAAAAATATTAATTATTATTATTAAAAACAATTAAGTATTTACAAAATAACTATACAAATATTAACACCAATGTGTGTGTGTGTGCGTATATTTATTAATTTCTCTTTTTAAAAAAGGCTTTCCTCTTGACTTTTACTAATACATTTTTCATTGCATGTTGTGTGTGGAAATGATGATGATTTGTATAAGTGAACCTTCTGAAAGTATTTCGATTATGATGATGATTTGAATGTGTACTTTTTACATTGAGGAACGTACCTATACGTACTGGAGTTCCATACGATACAATCAACAATAAAAACATCAGAAGGTAAAACTATAAGAATTTCCACTGACCCATTCAGCAGATCAAGAGACAATGCAGCACAGCACAATGAAAAATAAAGAATTTGTACAGTTTCATCATCATCATGCATGATTTGATTGAGCTCATCTATAGATAAATATCACATCCTAACATACCTAATAGAGGATCCAATATTGTTCATTTTCAAATATTGTTCAGTATTGTTATTGTTCAATCCAATATTGTACAATAA
>JAQGBH010000349.1:0-56073 GCA_034698265.1 Sminthurinus aureus | reverse complement strand
GGAAGCTCTACACCCTGTTGCTAGCTACATATAATATTTATAACATGTAGCTAGCTAGTCACCTGAATTTGGATCTACAGTAAATCCAGTTAGAAGTCAGAGCATCTTCATTAGTAGATCCGATATCGGATCGTTCACTGTACTCTTACTGTTCCTCATCTTTCCATAATCAGTAATCAATCATTTCCTATGTATGTATAATATATCATATCATTTGTATTTATTTTTTCCAAAAAGAAATAAATGCATTATATATATGGAACAATATAAAACAACGTAAAGCAAAGATACGATTCACAGTTCCGAATATTTATACTTATTATAGATATATTTTGTGTTACATTCATTATGTATATGAAAAAGCATGACTGATCATAATGTAAGGCTTAAAATTTAGAATCTGTTCACATTTACTAGTATAACATATGATATGTGATATGTATTAAGTGTATGATTATGTGTGAATACGGAATAAGTGTATACATGCATACACAATTATTATGTATGTATATACTTGTACTACTTTGAACTGAGCTGAACTCCGTTTGTCGAGTTTGTTGGAAGAATCGAATCCGATAGGGAGTAGTCCCAGTTTGTTGGAAGAACTACAACATACAGTTTGGTCGCAAGGACGTTTCTCTCTCTCTCTCTCTCTCTCTCTCAAACACTCTCTGTATTCCGTGTGCATCGCATGTTCAGTATTCAGCGCGTTCTTTTGCTATTCTGTTTTTGTTTCTTCGTTTTTCAAAAAACGGTTTTGGTTTGTTCCATGTCTTGTATCTTGAATCGTCATTTTTTCCCCTTCGGAATCTGAAAAAAAAGCAATGGAAAACTGTAAAATTATTCAATTTAGGTTATCAATGATTACTCTCGTTATTCCCTCAAGCCATGCCATGTAATATTCGTTGATATACAGATGCACGAGGTATGAGTTGTAATGTGATTTAGAGTTTCGAGGTTTGAGTTTCGAGACATAAATTGTACTAGCAATTAGTTGTTAGGAAAGATGAGGATAAGAGGCAGGAGGGAGGTTGAAATTTTAATTATCAGATTTATAATGAGTACAACTAACAGCTAACCATTTTCTTTATCCTGTCATTTTTCATGATCTTCGTGTCATATTCTTGATATTTCTTTGTCGCCAAAAGAGAGCTGTACATGGGATTATTATCATCAAAAGTGTATAAGTATGTCACCTGCGTATTCTTTATAATATTATAAGTACTAGAAAATTATCTAATCGCATATTTTATGTATGTGCAATCAAGTAAATGAGATTTTCCTCTCATTTTACTTCATGTTCATGTCTATTTCCACAAAACTAAAAAATTACACAGCCCTAATGCTCTTGTATGTAGAATGTACATAGATAGATAGTGGATACGCACATTAATAATATATTATTATGACATATGAACACAATATGCATACTATGAATTTTGCAAAGTCTGAAAGTTATATATTATGTGCACTGTAATTAGAGTAATTAGTCATTGCGTGGAAATTTGTTAATTTTAATGTTAAGCTATAATCATTCTTCAGCATTAAGTTGCCAGAAAAGAGCAAGAGATAGGGAAAAGAAGAACAGAATTTTAAAAATTGGATAATGCCAAAATGCTCTAGTTTCAAACACATGTGTACAGTTTGTAGTGTGTGTGCTACGTGTTTGGATGCATGTGTTTTGTCCTTTGTCATTTGATACATCGTAAATCGTAATGGAGTCTAAAGTAGTAATACAGGGAAGGTTTGATTAGCTAATAAGTGAAACAGTTTTAAGTAATTAACTAATAGATAACGGAAAGAGAGTAAAGCACATTCACTTGCAAGTTGCTATTATCCTCACATTGTATAAATTAAATTTATGCGAGTATTGCGTATGTGGAAACAGGAGGAAGATTTAAATGTAAATTGGTAAAATTACTAAGCGCAGCTCATTTGTTACTTTGATACTTTATAGTTATGAGAGTTGAGAAATAGGAAATCATCAGGTGAAAAAATAAGAAGATGAAGTGAGTAATTGACTGGTGAAAAATAAAATTATGTGGTGTGAGCAAAGGAGAACATGAAAAAAACTGTAGGATATCGGAAACCAATCTACAATCTACATATAAAGATAAAATCATGTGTGATTGTCATATTTAATGCAAAATGTAATATTGATGAAATTCGTAATAATTTAGGGCGTACAGAGCATAAGAAAGAAGTGTTGTAAACTTTTAAAACAAGGTCATTTCCCTCAACATCTCTCTCTCTCTCTCTCTCTCTGTTCAGCAGAAAACCCGATTGTAAACTCAAGTCAAGTCAACTCTTCTTCCTTTTTAAATTTTACTTACATATACTCATATCTTATATGTACACATGCACAAACAAACACATTGTACATAAAATACCGCATCCTGAAATTATGATACGTATATCGTATATCGTATCGTATCGTATCGTATCGTACTATGGAAATTACATGTATTTATCTACTATATATAAAAAGTAGAAACTGCAGGAGGTGTATGTATATTACTCATCGGCTCATCGCTCATAAAACAGATAATATGAAATTTAACACTAACCTTATAGTTTCAGAGCAAAGTGATGAGCATGGCCTTTTTTATGATGATGAGGAGTAATAATGAGAAAAGTAATTGACACTTTATCAACATTTTAATACTGATTTCACTTGATTTTTTCCTCATTTTTAGGATAAAATGGATTATTTTGATATTATTGCTCTCAATTGAACCTCTTTGAATATATGAGCTATGACTTATGACCAGTGGGAATATATTTTTCTGTACACCGTACGGCTCGAGTTTCGTTGCATGTCTGCATTGTGCATATAGAAAGAGCATAATGTACAATTTACATGAATTTTACACATATCTGGAAACTTTTTTCTGATTCTATCGGTATTTATTGTGCAGTGTACATTGTACATGTTTACATCGGAATTGTGTTTTGCATTGTAGATGGAATTCTCTGTAGGTTTTATTTCGAAAGGGTAAACATGCAAAATATTATGTACACATGACATCGTATTTTATTTAGTTATTATAATAATTACAATAGGTTCTTTGTCCGTTCGTACGGTCATTCCTTTTATTGATTATCGGTATCATTTTTAACATTCAAGTATGGAAAATACATGAAAAAAATATTTGGTTCATTATAATAGTATTTAATATTTAATGAATAAAATATTTCAACAGGGATTTTGATTTTATGATTTGTTCCTCATGACTTTCCAGAACAGAGTTACATGAGACTGTGAGCTGGGGAAAAAATACAAAATGTTTGCAATATCGTTCACAATAGGAAGTAGGAAAACTTAATTAATATTGCAAATGTTAAATAAATAATATTGTATGAGTCCTTGTCATAAATGTAATAATAATTGTTTGATAATTTGGATAATGACACAGAGGTACTACACACACACACTATTAACCACCCGTTATTATATATCTCCAAGTATTGATTATGGAAATTGTATCAGTACTGTTTGTTTTATGTAACTTGCACTAATGGACTGCGTAACGATTAGCGATGCCACTTGATATTACATAGCATGCATTATAAATGCAAACGTTATGAAACGGGTTTGATCGTCCTAGGCAAATTTAAATAAAGTAATTGTTCGGTGTTCTGTACGATGGAAAATATTTCCCGGTAATTGGACTACATTCATGGTTAAATTGCAAATAGTAAAGAAACACATTGTCAATGTGTATGAAAGTTGTGCAAAGGAATTCACTTTTTAGTTTTTAGCTACCCTTTTAATTTTAAACAATTTCCTAAAGGGAAAATACATGTATGTTTTTATGTCCACAGTCCGTAGGATATTTAGTGTAGGAAAAACATGTATATTTAGAGTCTTTGTCCTCACAGTGTAAACAATATATAAATAGGAAACTTGAACAAAGTTACAGCAACAAAAAAAAACCTGACATTAAATGCAAGTTGTAAGTTAGTCAGTACGTGTGTATGTGTAAATAAGTTGCAAGGACAGTACGTGTGGTACATCAGCATCCGTGTGATATTAGCTGTAAAGATAAAGGGATGTGAGTGGAATGAATCAGAGATTATGTTTTGGATTTTGGTTTAAAACTTCTTTTTTTCTCTTTCCTTTTTCTTTTTTTATTCTTCTTCTTCTTTTTTCTACATCTTCTTCTGATAGGGAATGAGAACCAAATAGAAAGATAGAAAGAAGGAAAGAAAGAGCAAGATAGAACGAGAGATACCGGAGTGTGTACATGTGAGGGGGGATTTTGTTATGGGGTTTGTGTATGTATGTATATATGTATGTTATTGAGGTCATCGTTTGTATGTGACGTCACATACAATATCAGCTGTTTCATACCTCCCAACCGTACTTGCCAGTATTCTGTATTATTTTGAACAAGCAGCCATTTGCCGCTTGCTGTCCTCCAAGAGTTTCACTGCTTAAAAAGAGAATTTGGCATCAATGAATCTGTTCCCCTTCCCTAGACCTCTGTTGTTTTGACATGGTGCAGAGAGGGAATGGAATATAGAGGAAATCCAAACCCAACCCACAGCTGTAGCTCTGCACCCGGCTCTCTCTTGCTTGCTTTCCAGCTAACACTAGAAGTAGTATTCAGTTGAAAACAGTTTGTCATACCAAACATATACAATCATAATACACAGTGTACGGTGTACAAAGTATCTTAGCATACAAGTACACAGTAATACACACGAAAACTACGAAATACGCAGTTTGCAGTTCTCTTCCTTCTCTCTCTCTTTCTTTCTCATTCTCTCGTTCTGCCTCAGCTTGCCTGTTGTGTGTCTTTTACAATATATAAAAAATATATACATAGATTGTACAAATCAAAAAGACGAGTGAAATTTGAGTAAAATGAAACGAATTGAAGAAACGGTGTATTGTGAACATAAAAGAAAAACTATTGAACCAAATGAATAAAACTCTGTCAAGTTTATTCTATAGTTAAGTTTAGAGTGTGACAAGGCGAGTGTCAATTTTCCGAAACACCGGAAAAAATACAAACAAATAATATAATCAAAATGTTCTAACTGACCTCACCCACAATCAAACTCATCATCAACAATAAAAAAGTTAATAACATCAATGAAAACAAAAACAGGCAAGTTTTGTTCAATCCGGTGATTCTTCTTTCTACTTTTTTTTTGAGAATTTATTAGTCAATTGGCATTTCTTTTTTATGAAGAAAAAAAAGGAAGAAAGAAAGAATGATGGCAAATCAAAGTCAAAATCAAAACAAAGCAAAACCAGTTATGTATATGTGTGTGTATATTGTACGTTGTACATGTATAGATGTGTGTGTCGCTATCTACGTATCTAAATGACTATGTACAAAAAGTTTATTGTTGATGTCAAATATACAAATTTTATGAGATGATTAGTTGATTATTTATTTTATTAAATTCAAATTGACAACAGTTATTCATGTAAATAAATCGTCTAGTTTTGGTTCAAGGAAAATTCGGAAAATTATTTGATTGTTTGTTATCAATTCCTACTACACCCAAACAAATAAAAAATATAAAACAAAGCAGAACCAAATATTCAGATACATTATGAAATATCATGAATTTAGTTTTGATTTTGTTTTACTCTAAAAGTTTAAGCCGATTCATATGAATCTAAATAAAACATGGTTAACTAAAACAAAATAATGATAATAATAATTATGTATGATGTATGATCTATATTTATTTATTTATGGTTCTATTCTGACAATTTGAT
Source organism: Sminthurinus aureus (assembly GCA_034698265.1). Taxonomy (NCBI): domain Eukaryota; kingdom Metazoa; phylum Arthropoda; class Collembola; order Symphypleona; family Katiannidae; genus Sminthurinus; species Sminthurinus aureus. The sequence continues at coordinate 50,333 of JAQGBH010000349.1, read as the reverse complement.
TATAGGTTCAAAAGGCTGGTGATGGGATTTGAACAAAAATGTATTATATTGCTTGTCCTTCATGAGAGGAATAAAGAATAATTCAACAAATACTTCAATCCAATAACCTAAACACATACACACAAGAAGAAGAAGAAAGTTCGTGTTCATTCATTGCTACTCTGGTCAATATATTTAACAAATAACAATCATCGTTTTCGTCAAAAGATTTCATGTCTTGGTCGTCATTTTAATGAAAAGGTATATCTGCTGAATATACAAAAAGGAAAAAATATACATAATAAACGGAGGAAAATCTCTACAAACATAAATCTTCTCGTCGTCGTTGTCGTCGTCTTCATCGTCATTGTCGTTTTTGTTGTAATCGTCATTGTGATTAGGATTTCATGTCACTTTGAAGTCGAATACAAGCTCAACTCATTCGTCTTCGTCTTTAGTTGAAAAAAGGAACATAAGAAACAGAAATTTTTTGTCGTCGTGGTCGTTGTCAGTAGATAAGGATAGGAATAAAATATACATGTACATATATTTTTTTTCAACAAATATTTACGTAAAGTACAAAGTGAAAAAGGAAGAAAGAAATTAGAAGAAGGCATACATACATATACAAGGAGGTGAACAACAAGAACAAGAAAAGAAACAGTACGAATAATAAAATAAATAGTAAATCATTAAACTTTTGAATACAAGGTATATAAAGTAAAATAAAAAAGAACGTGATAATGTCGGCTGGAAAGAGATTAGCCAAACGGTCAATTGTGGGAACACGTGTGTGTGCTCCATGTAAAGAAAATAATGGGCTATATTTGCCTGGAGTGATAATTGGTTCGAAAAATCCTGATGAATTAAATTTTCACAACTGTCACACGGGAATAACCTCAAATAGCCGTTATGTCGTAAGGTTTGAGAGTGGGGACACCCGGGAGTTTTCTGAAAGTGATCTAGTTGGCCCAGGGTTTGGATCTGTAAATTCTTTGAAACTCAGGTCAGGCCAGAAAACCTTTGTTACCCATAATGGCCGAGAAATATGTGGCACTGTCGTCTATCATCGTCCACAAATCGATGAAGTCCTCATCAACATTTTACCTCAAGGTCCTAATGAGGTAAGAAACAAAACTTTTTACTTTTTAAATATTCTACTTTTCCTTGTACTCGTAACAATAATAATTATTATTATTATTGTAATTAGTCTATGTAGTTTATATACTCATCATTCGGTATAAAAGCTAACAAGTGTATTTGTAAAGAGTTTTCATATCCTAGGAAGAATATATACATAAACCGGCAAAAATTCTTGTCATTATTTTTATAAAAGTCAGTTCCGTTTCCTCTGTAGTTTTCATCTCTGAAATGGATTAGAAATTTTAACATAATTTGACCGTATTAAATGAACAGACTACATTGACAGTTTTACTGCCATATTCATGTAAAAAATGTACATTTTGGAGCTGTTATGATACAAGATATGGATTTCGGTATTTCATATGTTTACATGTATAGTAATAAGTATTTTCAAAGATCATGTTAGGAAAGAAAGGGAAAAGAGCTAGAGTATTGAATTCTGTCACTAACTGGAACTCACTTTCGTTCTACTTCGGGAGAAGTCTTCATAGCGCATGTACAAATAAAAGACCCAGAGAGCTGAATCCTGGTTGGTTTTCTCATGTACAGAGAGAAAGAAAGAGAGAGCCAGAAACATCAGGTAGCAACAACATTGCTCGGAGCAAAATATCATCATCATCATGATCAAAGTTAGGATGCATGTGCGTTTAGAACTCTGAATGTACCCGTTTTTTTTCTCTCTTTCTTCCTTTCTTTCTCTGTCCCTTGCCAACAACATAGAAACTTTATACATCGCACTTCAATGCATTGGTATTGCTCTAGTGTTTCTCTGTGTGTGTGTGTATGTGTGTATGTATGTGTGTGTGTTTGCCGTTCGTATGGCTGTTTCTTCGTCAGCTGAGCGCCAAATGCCGGTAATAATAATAATAATAACAGTGTTATTACTACTGCTACGCTACTACTATTTCTTTTTCTTTCACAGTATTAGTACTACTAGTAATATTATTATTATTATTATTATTTTTGCTGCTGAATTGCATCAGAACAGAACAATGCCCTCATTCTTCCTCTTTTCCCTATCATCCATGCACAATGTTCATGCAGTATGCACTATGTAGATATGTATGTAATATGAGGAGGTAACAATATTTAGAAATGAACTCAGGATTTTGTACTATGTAAAAAAAATAGTCAATTGTATTTGGTTCAACACATTAAAAATCATGGATTTTTCGTATGTTTATAAATTAAGTACATTGTACATGCATTTAATATTATGTATCTATTATCTATTAAAATCCAAATCCAAATTGTGCTCAAGCTCAACTATTGATGATAAAAAGTCCAAATAGCCTCATTACATCTCTCTCTCTCTCTATTTTAAAATAAAATCTAACTCTTTAGCAATCTTAACTTATGACTTAGCTTGAGTATTATATATTAATATTGAACCAAGTTGTTTACTCCCTTGAGCTATATATGTATATGTAGAGTGTACACATAATATAAACATGATGCATAGAAAAATAGCCCATTGTTTTGACATTTTTTGAACGTTTCGTCGTAGTTTACTCGCTAATGTTTCTGTTCTTGTTGCTGCTGCTGCTGCTTTGTTGTTGTTGGGAGTTCCCCAAATTCAAATTTCAACATGTACATAATGATAAACAAACTTAGAAACTGTGTGGAACATACGATATTATTTACTGTTTGCTCCTGGATATGTATAATATTGTACATATATGTATATACGTTATGGCCGGTTTTCAGCTCGGCTTAACTGGCGCCATTCTATATTTTATACGTATATTTTATACGTTGTCGTTAGTGGTTTTCATTTTTAAGGGTTTGGTTTCTTGATTTGTTAGTCATCGGTCCGTTTGCTTCTTGAATAATTTTATTTTTCTTGTATTAGTTATTTTTTAATAAATTATTGTTCATAGTTTTTATCCACCAGAAAATTTTTATGGTAGATTTTTAAATCTTGTTTCTAGTCCTTTCTTTAAAATACATTATGCTCTGAATTTTTCTACGTACGACATGTACCATTTATATATGTATACAATAGACAACGTTGGACGAGTTTAAAGTTAGAAATATTTACATGCAAAATTATTGTGCATGTCTATAATTTGTGTACATGTACACATAATAAAAAAAATAATAAGTTCAAGTTTTTGATACAAAAAAAAAGATCGCAGTACATAATGTAGTAGCAGTTGACTTTAGACTCTAGGCTCTAGATTGTAGACCAATATAATATAAATTAACATGCAATGTCAAATGTTTTGAATTTGAGACAGGTTATTGGCTCGTCTGCTAGATTATCTGAATAATATTATGTACAGGGGATTGTAATTGTAAATGTAATATAGGGAAATCACGATGATCACGTTTTTTTTACATAGAGAGCAAAAGCGTAATCAGAATCAAAGGTAGGCAGACGGAGACAGAGACAGTTATGTAGATTTAACATTGTTAGTCGTTTTACTCTAAATTCTAAATTTGTACATCAAACATCAACACAGAAAAGTATATGCATAAATACTGGTATAGAGAAAATTTAGATGAAGACTGAGAGAGAAAACAAATAACTAATACCTGTATCATGTATAGAAGATAGGAAACATTTTAATGTTTCTGCATACATATTTATTATAGCTACTAGATATTAGGTATATCTACACACAACACACAAGCTTTTTTTTGTACACTGTACATTATAAAAGTATTGTTTCTGTTACAATGATGATGATGACGAAGAGGAAGAGTATACATAGGTAGGTGTGTCACCAAATGTTGTTAATAGAATAATTTTTCCACTACCTCAATGTACATCTAACATCTAATGTATCTCTAATATCTACGCTTTAAATATATTACCCGTAAACTAGTATAACAATAGTAAATTATCATAAAATGCACATCATGTGCAGAATGTACAAATATTGTAGGTAGTACGTAGTGCATTGGTATCTAGTATCTATGATACATCTTGCTTCTTTCCTGTTTTGTCAATCGTCAACTTGAATCTCTCGTAAAAGGCATAATGTTCAAGAAAATACTTAATGAGATTCAAAAAATTATGTAGATATATAAATGGCTGTCCCTAGACACCGTTTTTCTCTCTCGCTCTCTCTCTCTCTCTCTTTCACTTTGACAACTATTAAGAAGACGAGAGGATGGCTCAAATTGTCAAAAGTCAAAATGGCTAGACTCTAGACTAGTACTAAGCATCATTATACATTATACACAATATTATACATATATAAAATGAAAAAAAAAACAATAAATAAATAAACAAAATGAGTGAAACGTAACAGGTTTTTATTAAGAAAATGAAATATGTATATTTCTTTGATACCTTTGATTGCACAGTAGCTTGAAAGAGTGTCCAATGGAATTAATAAACTGGGAAATACCAAGTACAAAATACAAAATAAAGTATACATAGTAGGTAGTAGGTATATTTATCTGATATCTATACGACGCACAATATAGCCTATTATTTTATTCCTGTTGTCCATGTACAATGTACAGTGTACAGTATACGGTGTAAACATAGACTACACATTACATTACACACATATGCATAAATACAGGCAAGAGCCAAGTAAGTAAACAGACTCCCACTAATAGTGAAATAGTGCTTTAGAAAGTGTGTGTATACATAATATATTATAGTTATATATGCAAATGCAAATGCTTATCCTGTATTATTTCTTTATGATGTTGGTTGGTTGTCCGATGACTGCTTTTACATTTTACATATCAACAATCTACAACCCACAGACAGATAGGCCAGATAACATTAGTAAATGGCAAAAATACAGATAGATAGTATTGTATTGACCATATTTTCCAACTGTACTGTCTATCATTACAGTTTCTTATAATAATACTACTTTTTCATAGGAGTGAGACTCAAAGCTCAAGACTCAAGTGCGTAGTATTCCTCCTTTTCCCTCTCCTTCTTGTCTTGTGTCTCTTTTTTTCTTTTTGTTTACCTCGGCTAAGCACATTTCACATTATTCTCAATCCTCCATCCTCAATAGTTGACTTTGTGGAAGGATCAGTGTTTTGAGTTTTGAGGAGTAGATTTCTCATTTCAACTCTTGTTGTCTCTTTTTCTTCGCATAAATATGCTGTCCCTATCTCTCTCTCTCTCGCTCTCTGCCTCTTTCTCTCTCTCTGACACACACACACATACATGTACTCATAAAAGATTCCTGAAGCTTCTTCTTTTTAAGTAAATACATGATAGTATAAATTAGCATTAGCATCTGGTTCTCATCTCGTTTCATTTCAATCGTCTTTTGCTTCTATTGCTCTGCTTCTTCTATTACTATTACTATTAACATTACGATTACGATTACTGTACATATGAAGTATAATGTGTTTCTAGGATCTGGTTCATTTCATTTCATATGCTATGATATAGTTTTGATGATTAGAGTTTTAGTCATAACGATAGTGATAGCAGCATTTTGTTTGTAGTAAGTAAGTAAGTAAGAAAGTTTATGGCTTGTATTTTATATTTTGTGTTATGGACTATAATTTTCTAGAGGTTTTGTTTGCAAAAAAAAGGGGAAGAAAATAAAGAAGAAGAGGATGAAGACAAAATGTATGGCTTGAATCCATCTCCATGAATACTCATGTACAGGCACACATGTATCAATGTGTGTGTGTTTGTAATGTGTAGCGTGTAGCACATTGTGTTTATATTGTATATGCCGATGGCTATAACATACACATATGTTTGTAAAATGTACGCACTGTACATTGTACATTGAACATATGAAAGATAAGGAGGAGATGGCAGATACATAATATATATCAAATAATATATCAATGCAGTAATGATTCTATCACATTCGCATCGTATAATTGCTCAGCAGCAGGGCAAAAAAAAACCAATGGTAATGTGCTCTGTGGTTTCTACTTGGTGAAATTTTTCATCATCACATCTCACTGTACGTGTGTGAGTGTGTATGAGTGTGTGTGCATTTGTGTAGAATTGTATAGCTGTGTATTGTGGAGTTTGCAACAGCTATTCAATATATATATATATAGATGCACTATAGCATAGTAGCATAGAGTATAGAGTATAGATATATGAGGACAACTTACTTTTCTTCTTCTATTGCGTCTTAAAATCTTCACACAAAGTTAGTTTCCGTGGTCTTGTCTCTTGTTTCCTTTCTCATTTCGTACTCTTTGCAAAGTGTGTGTGTGTGTGTGTGTATGATTGTGAGTAGAGATATTCTAACGGGACACTATTCTGTTTTTCCCTCTAATACTACTACGACTACGACAACTACAACTATCTGTCTACACTTCAGTGTATGTATGTATGTATGCATCAGCAACAAAACAACGTTTACACAATTTACCTCTACTTTTCTCTCTCGTACTCACTCTTCACTGCTCCATCATACTAAATTCTAAATACTTAGGCTGCATACTACACACTGCGTACGACTATACTTCCACAAGACAATTTTGCTTTTTTTCTATACCTACATCCAATATCCTACATCATAGTTCAAAACATCGGTGTCCGAGAAGTACGCATATGAGATACATGATATATTTATGTGTGTTGAGTGTTGAGACTCCAATCTCCAATTGTAGTACATAGTACATAGTAAGGAAATTTGAATAATGGCACACAGAGTCACATTTTATTATTCTTGAGCGCTTGGTTGAGGTATGGTATTCAGTATGCAATGATATGATATGGTATGGTATTTTATTTTATGGTCACTACTCGCTGTAGCTTTAATCTTACTTTTTCAAATTAGTAAATTGTCTCTTGTCCTTTATGAGTTTTCTCTCCGAATGTAGTGTGCAGTGTAGGACTCCTCAATGTATATGTGATTAGTATTATTTCATTTATTTATTCATTTACTCATACGCCTGCCGGCCTACTCACGATGAACTTACAACTAACTTGCTGCCGAATGCTAAACGAATGTTACTCAGTATTCAGTATTCCGTTTTACAGTATATTGAATGCATGGATGTACATGTGGTCAGTAGTCAGTAGTCACTAGTCAGTGAGCGGTTTGAAAACAGCTGTAGATGGATAAATACTTTAGAATATTATGGGGTCTGTTACATTATACTATTTGATGAATGTTTGTGTATAGATGTAAATATATGTATGTAAGTACATGAAATGAACGGCATTTTGGTCATCATTTCATTATTTTGTATTCCTCTTCCACGTCCTCTTCTTCTTTTTATCCTTCTAGTACTTCTTTAATTTTTAATGGTAATGGTCATTTGAACAAGTAGGTAAGGTATGGTATGGTAACTCAACATCAACATCACTATCATCATTTTTGAGCAATACAAAATACAAACGTTTCATCACGATTATTCATGCTGCTGACTGCTGACACTCCCAATCAGGCTTAAAAATCCCAAATCAAATCAAACTTATATCCAATGAGATGGAAAATAAAACAAAATAAAAAAAAAAGTTTCAATTTTTTTTTCAGTAAAAACCAGATGGATGTATATAATGAAAGTATATTTTTTATACTTTATATACAAAATACAAATTGATTTTCACCACAATATTATCGAATATGGAATATGATTTTTCTTTACTATTTAATACCACTTGCTATCAGGTGATTTCATACGTCTGAATGCATTGAGTATTGAGCATTGAGAAGTAATGATGAAGATCTACGGGAAATTAGTTGAAAGTATTCAAGTATTTAAACATAATTTAGCTTTGTTGATGGTTGATGCCTATCAGTATTTATTATCTATCTTATACTTATTATGTGGAACGTAGCTTGTAGTATCTACGCAGAACATGCTAATTACAAATCATCATATTCCTATTCATAAATAATATTACGCATGATTGTTATTATTATTATCATTATTGTAGAACTTGAATGGATTCATGTTTTTGTTGTTGACTTTGCCATGCTACGCCATGTCGTACTAGTCGTTCTTAGAAGCAGTTTAAATATCCTGTATTTACTGATGTCGGTACTAGTAGTACTTGCACTTGTACTGGTACATACTACTTGCTACTAGGCAATGCGTAATTACCTCTATTCTCCTTTCAGTTACAGTCAAAACCAATTTTTATGTACTGTTTACAATATTTACTATTTACACAATCATTTTTTTCTATACAGTGAAACTTAAATATTCTTAACCCTTTGATTCCTTTTAGAAACTTTTCTTGTACAAAATATTTAAAGAACAACAATAATAAAATAAAATTTTGGGATACATATAACATTTTAGTTCAAAATTTTTTTTAGTTTTTAAAATGAGAGTTTCGGAGTGTGTTGGAACTGTTTGAAATTTGAAAGTCTCGAATTAGAGAGATTTTACTGTACTCCAGACAGGTTAAAACTTGTGTTAAAAAGTACCGGCAACTTTTGCATTTTTATTCATGTGTTGACATTGTGTACATATAGTGTACATAATACATACATACGTATTCACGTTAATAAAGTTAAACACGTTAATAAAGTTCAAATAAAAATAATTCACATTTATGATTGTTATTCTTAAATGTGGCTGTTGACTATTGATTGTTGGAATCGGAGTATGAATGCGGAACATATTGACAATTTGTTATTTGCAACTTGACAATTATCAATGTTACGTTTCTGAACAACAAACTACAATAATATAGTCGTACGAAAAGTAATAATAATAATAATAATTTTTATTATGATTATTATTATACGTCTAAAAAGATGCCTTGAACTTCAACACAATAAAGTCGCAGATTCCAACTATTCAATAGTTTTCACTTATGACTTATGACTCGCGGTATTTGTATAATAATAACAATAACAATGAGAGTAAACGATAAATGAATTTAACTATCTCAACTTCCTCGTCATAGCGTAGTCCGTAGTCATAATATGATGAAAACATTTATAATTGTTGCAATAGTTTCAACATCGTCAAAATGTTCTCAGACTCCTAGACATGAAACAAACATGGGCTCATATTGATACTCGTGTTGTTTATGTTTTGTTTGTATTTTGTATGAAGCATATATTATTTATTATAGATAACTCTTTTTCAATTTAATCCCAGTGCCAACATTGAACATCAAGACATGAAATTATTTTAATGCCTGCAAATTTTAAAACTGGAATAATGATATAATTATAGATTACTTTTCCTAGACAATGAGATATGAGACGGCTTACTAATATTTAAATTGTTTGTTGTTCTTTATGATTTTTATTCCGTCATTTTTTTTTCTGCTGGTTTCTAGTTTTGTTTTATCAGACGACAAACAGTCTGGAAGTCTGAATTTCTTAACATCGTCATCAGCACTTTTCATATTGATGCTTCATTAAATCATAAATAGCAGTAAAACTCATATCTCATGTCTAAAAAACTAGGTATATTATGTGCACAAGTCCCCTGTGTGTGTACAGTGTAAATTGTACAGGTTTACGTATGAGCATGATTCACGCCAATTTTAAGAGCATGGTAGGGAAAACCACAAACGTTTTTATCATATACATGAGATCCTATTTTTTTCTATTGTCTTTTAATCAATTTGTTGAGTAAACAGTTATTGTATAATGATTGTCGTGTAATTTAAAATATAATCAGCACCAAAATTATAAATATAGGATAACAGAACATAATATGAATTTATTTCACTCTACTATGTATTGTGAGTACAAAAGTAATCAAAGTTTAATACTGAAGTAATGAAATTAGGGCGGTATAATGAGATAAGTACAATAGATATTATGTAATTGAAAAAAAATAGTGATAACGAATTTTGATCGAACCTTGATGAGACGATAATGACATTACAGTTTTATGAATAGGATGATTGTTGCCTGGTTCAAAGGTGAATTTCATACTAGGATATGAGGTGAATAATGAAAAAAAAGATGGATATGAAAAACTTTTTGATACACAATACACAATATGTATGTCTGTGAGCATGTAAATAATATGAGACTCTATATACGAGCGCGTAAAAATATTACACGGATGTAAACATAATAGAAAACAGATGACAAAGGAAAGAGGTTATGGTGAAATTTTTGTACATGATGGAATTGTTTTCTAACATATTCTTTCTCTCTTGTTTTCCCCTGTTAGATTCCGTTTGATGTAACCAAGAAACTGGATGAAGTACGACTCACGGAGAGTAGGAAGTCAGCCAGACTTCTCGCCTCTGAACAGGAATCCATTGACTTTGCTCGTCTCGCTGATGTCCAGGACCGGAAGAGGCAAACGGCTTCTATCGATGTACCCAGGACATCTCAAATGTGAGTACAAACTTTTTTTTCTTCCCTTTATTCTGTGGAGGGTTCCAATGTTTACACCCTTTGTCTTTGTCACACACACACATATTTATACATCCTGACCTCTTGGTCGTCATTTTAGTGTATCCAAAATTAGTGAGTTCAATCTATATTTTTTTCCTAGTTTTTTTTTGTATTAGTCATATCCTCTAATCCTCTTACTCATGCAAATCATCTATCATATACTATTATAATTTAAAGGAGTGGAAAATTTTGAATTGAAAAACAAAACATATTATTAATTGTTATTATATCTATTTACCTGAATTTTATTTTATTTTATTTTAAAAATTGGACTGATAATGAGTCAGAACGAAAATTATGAACTGGCTCTTTCAGAAATCATTATAATTCGTCATTACACAAGTAAACATGTGTACAAATTCTAAATACTGAGTATGAACGGTCTGTTGAGTGTTGAATATAATAAAGCCATACAAAATTGAACTACATGTTTACTGAACATATACATATTTAATAGAAATGTAACACTTGCGTGTAAACATATATTATCACCGTATAGATAGGCAAACATAGAAGCAAAGTTCACTTGATCTTGATTCTGTTATTGTTGTTGTTGTTTTTCTTCTTCGTCTTCTTTGTATAGTTGTTGCCAAAGATGGATTTATCCTATACTCTATACACAGCACACTGGTTTTGAATTTTTTTCACGTGTGTTTGTGCATGAGAGATGTACCTGTGTATCTCATGTAAAATAAAAGTGCATAAAAGTGCTAGAATAAAGATGAATCTCATATTTGATCACTCATTAAAGCTAAAATACAAAAGAGTATGTATACTGATAAAAACCGGCGAGTTAGTACAAAATTAAATACAAATAGTAATATAGACTTAAATTATCTACATTATATACTCTATACCAACTATATATAATGTGTACATTGTACACATTATATAGTAGTATGTAGTGTAGTATCATATTTATTGGGAGGGTTGTAATTGCGTTTCTACAGTATAATTATTACGTTGTGTGGTTTTTATTTTTTTTATAAAAAAAAATACCGAGCAAATTCACATAGTTTTCCATTTAAACTTTAAACAGCATAGAGAATGTGTTATTATGTGCCATCAACTCCAAACACTAAACCGACCAAAATAATAACATGTAGAATACATATATACATCTTTTGACACGTATCAGGTTAAAATTTACAAAGCGCACAAAACTGAAGAAAAGGAGAGCGAGAGCCTAGAGTCTAGAGTTACTTGAAATGTTTGAGAAAAAGAAATTTGAGAACAAAAAGACAGAACAGTAGGGAAAAAATTCGTTTTGAGTCTTGTCTCTAGACTCTAGACTCGTCTATCTCTGTTCTTCACCGTCCCTTTTCTGTTTTAAATCAAAATCTAAATTGAAATGACGGCTATAACCGAATGAACTTTATAATACACAAGACACAACTAAGACCTAAGACTGAAAGGAAATGGCTTTGTGGAGAGATGGAAGATGGGGAAAAAACTTGTGTAAGCTCACGCTTTTTGACTTTCATCTTGGCTTTACTAAAAGGAAGAGGAGTCAGGTCATCGGTATAGATAAAATATGTATGTATCGGGATTCAAGACATTTTTTGACATTTAGACTAGAGGATGAGAGTGTAAGATTTGATTTTCTTCTATTCTGGCATTTGTATCATGTGCAAACTCTAAGAACAGAGATGCGTGTGTCGTGCTAAGAGCGAAAGAGAGCGAGAGAAAGAAATACAAGTGAAGCCTTTTTGAACGATCAAAGTTTGTAGTTGTTTTTATAAGTAGGTTGTAAGTTGTAAGTCCGTTCATTGGCGTTAAAACGTGAAAGATTCGGCGTATTTTATAAACTGTATACTGTATACAGAAACTTGTCCATCAACTTTATACACATCAATGGAATGTTATATATTTGAGTTCACTTTTGAATTCTTGTATACTTACCATACGTATTTATACAGTATGTACATTACACATATCAATATCAAACAGGCACAGCTGTACAACTAGTACCATATTATTATTACTATTACTATTCCCCGTATAAAAGAGTATTTTATTTTATTTCATGGTTAATATTCTCCATATATGGGAGAAAAAATATGTAGGTATTGTGTATTGTATCTTACAATAATACTACAGTGATATACATACATTTAAAAAAAATATGCATGAATGTGTTAGTGTTTTCAAGTTGTGCTCTCGAGAAATGTCGAGTTGTAGTAAATATGTTGTTGATGTTGATACTGAACTGGTGAAGAGAGTGCGATGGCCTAGTAATGTATTATCATATTGTATATATTTAGTTTGGACTTTTTTTTTCGTCGAGTCCAAAGACTAGCTGAATGTTTATATTTTATTTTATATGATGATGATGATGATGCTCCTGATGGTATAGTGGTGTATACTGTATGTTGAATGTTGAGTATATTTATTTAGTTTGGTTTTTTTATTAACAGCAATAGCCTTCGACAGGCGAAACTGAGATCAGTTTTTACTTATTCTCCTTCAATCAATTACATATTATATCGTTTGTGCAGTCTATGAGGTATGTACTATGTATACCTATACGTACTCATTCTCACTTGTATCTTGTATGAATGAATGAAATGGATAGATGTGTATATTTTCAGTTTCAACATCCATCAACATCATCATTATTATTATTGTCAAGTCTTACAAGATGTGAAAAAAAAATATACATATATATATATTTTACGATCCATATCAAATGAATTTATGTGCATTTAGTATTTTTGTTTCGACTTTGGGACTTTGGAGTTTGGCCATAATAATATTATTTATGAAAAAATATTCTTTTAATGTTTAAAACCTTTTATATCTCTTTCTCTTCCATTCTCAAGTCTCAGATCTCAATTCTCAGAGAGATGTATCGTATCTCTGAATTCTGAATTGTAAATTGTAAAATACTCTTCTTTTTTTATTTCATAAAATTTTATACTATCCCCTTATAATTTATGATCCTGTCATTTTTGGTGTCTCTACTTGTAACTTTTAGATTGTAGATAAGAGAAAAGTAATGGAGTGGAAATACATATAAGTACATTAGGGAAGTTAATTTATGCAAAAAAAAATTGAAAGACTACACCAATACTAAAGAGGATGATTAATGATTAATTACAAGTAGAAAAGCTCATGAACGTATGATATGTAATATCATATTTTGATTTTGGATGAATTATTCCACTACTTGTTTACATAATAAAAAAACTGTGTTTATTTATTTATTATTTATGCACACAATCATCATGCTCATGAGCTCAAAAGCCTGATTACTGATTAGGAATGACGATAAAGTTAATGTGAGGAAATGTATATACGTGAGACATGAGGTTCGCAAAGCACTCGTTCAAAGTATGATAAAGAGAGGTTAAACTTAATTGTAATGAACTATTTATTCGATAAAGCCTTGAATCAAGTGTAAATAAGATATTGCGACGACATCACACTATGTTCTATGTTCACTGTTCTGTGCTCTATTCAGAGTATCATATGAGAGCAAGCAAATTAATTACCCTCATGTATGGCAGATAGTTGGATACAAATGAAAAAAAAATTTGGTATAGCATGGAACAGGATTTTAATTTGGTTTTAGGTTCATTTTCATATTTGTCGTAGTTGTATTTGTATTCGTATTCCGATGATGCATTAGGTTTGTGTATTAACTTATCTCAATAATTATTATCATCATCGTCAAATAGGTATATTACAATTAATTTCGGCTGCGTAATGTCATCAGTATATATATATACTATGTACTATATACTACATAGGATGCTTTAATATGTACATGATGTGTAATGTATACAAATACAGAAATATACGTATGTTTGATGTTGGAGTAGAGAATCATTAATACAAGTATCAAGTTGTTTTTATCATTGTCATTAATAATATTACGCAGTCATATTGTTACGAAAGTTTGGATGCATAACCTAGTTGCATGAGAAATTATTGTACAGACAGGAGAGTTCAAACGCTGATTATGTGTATTTTATGATAAATCCAATGCAATGCATTCAGTATTCACACTCAAGCTTGTTCAATGTGTTATGTATTGTTTGTCAATGATCAGTGAGGATTACTCGAAACTCGAAACTGAATATAGACAACAAATATGTTAAAATAGACCGAGTAAATACTAGTTTTACACTCGTAATTCAAAAATTTACATCCATCATCGATGTCATGTATGTTGTGTGTTACATTTTATATTCCGAGTATTATAGAAGTTTTTGTATGTTTATGTGTACATTTTGATTTTTTTATACATCTATAAGCTTTTTGGCTTTTAGTTGTTTGGTTTAAAAATTGTAAAGTTATCTCAACAACCCACATTATTTTTTCTAGAGTATATATATTTTTTTGCAAAAACATGTTGTTTTTCTCCTACACACTACGCATTCTTTGAGTTTTGAAGTTGGAAAAACAAACATATAATTGTAATTATCATTATTACTGTACAGTATTGCGTATTAAATTTCCATAGTCCACAGTCTATCCACTATCGTATTATATTAGAGAGAGAGAGAGAGAGGAAAACGAACTCAATTTTCGGCAAACATGTTGACGTAATAATAAGCAGATTCCGAAGCGCAAAAAAGGACATACATAATCCATAATCCAATAAGCAAAGCAAAGGAAAACATAGAACGTACTTATATAAAGTATACATATAAATGTTAAAGCTATACCTACTTATGTACACACGTATTATGTATGTGTACAAGGCAAAGGGAACAAAGTACGTGTGTGTGCATAGGTATAATATGGGAATTTTGGCTTTGGTTAACGTTCGCAAAAATAGGTTTTTGCCGGTATAACAAGAGTGTACGGAGTATCGAGTGCGGTGGTGAGCAAGCGGTATGTGGTGTGTTGTTCCATTCTATTATATTTTGTTCTGCTCTGCTCTATCTCTATCTATTATATTATATTTTATACATATCTTTTATTAGAAATATATTATACATTATGTATTTGCGACGGAGGAAGAAGAAATTATAATATGAACATGAAGGAAGAAATGTAGAACTAAGTAAAATGAAAATGTTTGAGTTGACGCAGTTCGTTTGCCTACAGTCAAAAATACAGGCAAGAAGGTGAGGTAATAGAACAACAAAGTTGTTTATACTACATACGTAAATACTGTCAGCCGGCAACTACGATGTATGTGTGTGTGTGTAGACTATAGAGTGTACATCCAAACTCTGTACTCTGTCTACATCCTATTACATGGATACATGCCATACACATGTATAAAAATCCACAGTCCACACGGCTGCTGCGTTTTATTTTTCAAGGACACACACTAAATATTTATTTTCAGATAAGTGCGTAATCATCTGGATTCTGGATGTATGAATATAATATCATCATTTGAATAGGAATTGGAATATATGAACAGGAATTCTTTGGAACATGAGCGTGGTCCTCTGTATTCTTTATTACAATTTTACAATAATAAATATAATTGTCGAAGATGGAGAATGCCCGAGTTTCTTTACATTATATGCGTACATACACAATACACACAGTATGATGCATATTATGAGAACATTATTTAGTGTTTAAACGAGCGTCAAGTAGTGACGTCAGCCATTTTAAACAATTAAACTGTAAAACTCTCACACGTACAAACATAGTATAAACATATATTTTATGCGTAGTATAATATTATAATAATAATATGTAGTTGTATCTTTAGATCTAGAAGCTAGACTTTCAATTACTTTATTAGTACCAGTAGTATCAACATGTGAAGTATAAAGTATAAAATTAATAGCTTGTAATTTCTAATGAGTTGTTTCAGTGTAAAGCAGTAAAGTAAGCAGTAGATACTAGATACATAACAAGTGTACATAAAATATGCACTGGCTCCTAGCTGACTGGATCATGTGTAATGGATGTGTGTAGGAAGAAGCTGGATGTAAAATGAAGGTTAAAAAACATTTTCGTGTTCCCATTAAAAACTATCTGAGGTGTATATTGTGTGTTGCATATTTTATATCGTTGAGTGTAGAGTATAGAGTATAGAATGTTGAATGCTGAGATATGTATAATTGAAGGAAATTCTGATTTTGATTTTTTTTCCCTGTCTTCTTTCCTTGATTGAATTTTTAGTCTCGTCTAGTCTCTTTTTTGTGTGTGTATATGTTTCTGTTATTCATATTTTGTAGCAATCATATAATTTCATGAAAATAATAATTGAAGGAAACTGAGCGAAATGGAATAAAATGATATGATATGGAGTATATTGTCATAATAACTAAAAGTACACAAACCGAACCAACTTTAACATTTTATTTTGTTACAATATATATCTATTAGTAATAAAGATAATGATAAAGTTTGTGTACACCGGCGAACGGTGGACGGTGAAGGAGCTGCTACTGTTTGTGTATTGAGTATTGAGTAGTGATACAGAATGGAGATAGAACACACATGATGTGGATATATGAGGTGATTACCGTGATTGTCATGTGACGTCTTGGTTTTTTTCTAAATGTCTCTCTCTCTCTCTTTCTCTCTCTCTCTCTCTCTCTCTATTCCCTGTTTTTTATTCATATTCATGTACTGAACTTAAATGAGGAAGACATAAAATTGTGGGGTGATCCCGTTTATTTTCCTTCTCTTTTTTCCCCTTGTGGTCGACTTGTCTCATATCTCGTACATAATATAAAATAAAATAAGGTTAAAACATAACAAATTCTCTCCATTTCAAAATTCCAATTTCACCATTCACCATGTATGCATACAAAATACAAACGGTATCGTGTACAATGTCTAACGCAGAGATACATACAACATACAGTACATACGAGCATAATCCGGATTCATCGGTAATTTGAATCACTTACATAATTACAAGCTACATTTCGTGTCTAGGAATACCGGTAACCGGCAGATGCTCTGCATATTTGAAAGGGCATGATAGGCTTACTATCAACTATGAACATTTCATACGTAGATAGAGTAAGGAGGAAGGGAACCAGCAAAATTCTGAACATTTGCCATTTTGGCCATCGTACTAAAAAGAAGCTTAAGGGGAAGAGTAACTTGTGTTAACTAGAACTAGAACCAGAACTGTGTGTCTAGTATCTAGATATTTTTGTATGATACATTATAAATGGTTCTTTTTTTTCTTTTTGCTTAAACTGAACATGATCATGATCATGATTATTATTGCATGCTGTCATGAAATGCAAGTGTTCAGCTCCTCTATCTCTGTTTTGTTCTGTTCGGTTCGGTTCAGGTCACAGTTTTTGCACATGCAAAACAAAATACCGAAATACTGAAAGGCCTACATGTTTACATGTAGGTAGAGTTAGGGAGCGAGTGAATAGAAAATGGATATGTGTATGTACATTGTATTGTGTATGTTGTAGAAAGTAGATAGCGGAAGAAGAAAACAAGTAGAATAAAAATAAAAATCTAGAGTCTAAAATCTAGAATCTAGAATCTACAATGGAGAGCCGAGAATGTGAATGTTAAGCTGGCTCGAAGCTAGAAGCATGTATCATACAATAGGTTATGCATTATACATCAGACATGCTACGCAATATGTACATGCGATGTTGTTCCTCGTGCAATGGCGAAGCAAGAAAATCAGGGCCAAGGTTAAATCCGAAGTTGTACAGGCAGTAAGCAGTAGGTAGTAGGCAGTGGAACCAAGAGAATTAAGAGTAGCGTTTTTCGCTTACTCTATGACTACTGTTCCGTAGTTTCATTCCTTGGGTTTGTATATTTTGAAAATTTGGGAGTGGTGATAGAACACAAACACACATGTACTTCTCCCTATATTACTGATATCCTTTTTTCATTTCCAGGTCTATTTCCATGAAGCCTGTATATTTTTCCTTGATTCACTTGCTCACTTATTTTTCCTTCATTTTCTTCATCATTTCCATTTAGCATTTAGCCAAGTTATTCGCTTATATCTAAAACTAAAAGCTACGTACATATGTATATGTATACTTGTTTGTTTGTTAGTTTGCTCTGTTATGTTCGCTTTTATTCCATTTCATGGTATTCTACGTTTCGCATTACATGCATGCATAATGCGCAGTTATTCAGTGTGGATTGTGTGGATACATACGTGTACTTCATACGTATGTACTTTGCTATTCCACGCTCCATAATCCATAGTCCATAATCCATGCCATGGCCTGCCTTCGGATTCGTATTCGTAGTCGTATTCGTATTTGGTACGGGATGAAGAGTGTGTGTGTGTTTATTATGGATTACTCTTAGTGCAAAATTTTCAATTCGCAATTCGACATTCACTTCTCTCCTTCTCCGTTCTCCATTCTCTATATGTATGGAGTATAAGTAGATAGTGGAAATGTGTGGCAGGGAATAATCGAAACTAATTTATAATGGTTATTTCCTGCCATACAACATAGAACGTACAAGACACAGTACTGAATACTGAATATGTGCATATATATATGTGTACACATAATTTTATCCTCTAAATGTTATTCCTTGATTTAAGAGCTTCTGGCATGGCACGATGAACAGTGAACAGTATTTAGTAGTCAGTAGTCACTGACTGACTAGAACCTACGGACACTTACATATATATTATGGAATCATTATGATAAAAATAATAGTTTCAAGTATGAACTAGCCATTATAGTAGTCGTCGTTTTGTTACACCCTCAGCCATTTCATTTCAATTCAAGCCGTCTAAAGGTTTTTCTTTTCTCTCTCCTTGTGTGTTGTATTTAATGTGTACATTAGGCAGAATACAGTAAAGTCCTACATTTTACATCAACACACACAAACACACAACAATCAACAATACATTTCAGTAATTTACCAACTACCGAAACTTGCATGTGTATCCTCATCATTTCATTACATAAATCATAAAATTGCACACACGTTTCTTTCCCTTCGGTCTGTATATTATTATTATTATTGTATTCTATATTGTATTGTGTTAGGCTTGATCTCTACTGTTTTTTGCTTCTAGTAATATAACCGTAGATTAACCTAAATAATAGCTAGCAGAGAAAAGAAAAGAAAATATGATATGGTTAACTTTGATATTGCTGTTGATGTTGATGTAGTAGAGTGACGTATCGAAGGATGACTGTTTTAATTCCACATAATGGTAGACTAATATCATGTGTAATAATAATAGTAGTAGTAATGATAGCAGATAGCACTGCGTGTAGTGTGTGGTGTACTGTGGTCCGTGGAGAAAACCTTGCGTAAATTGCAACTTGTCAGAATATTATTTCATAATGCTCTATTCTCTATCCCTGTCTTCTGTATTCTGTGCAGTTTATTTGCAGTATCAGTACTACATGTGTATTATTTGCAGTGTCTATTGTACATGTTACATGGAATCAGAAATGTTTTGTAAAGTGTTAAAACTGACTGAGACTAATGTCTAATGCATAGAAAATTATAGGAGAAAAAGAGACCACTTACTACTTACTAAGAAATAGATTGTGAACAACAATATCCACCTAATATCAAGTATCAAGTACATGTAAAATCTAAACCATTTATTCATTGTGTACAAAATATCGAGTATGGAGTTTGGAGTATGGAGCGCATAATTGCATTTACACAGGTTTTATGTCAATATGATGAATATGATGAATAGAGCAATACTCTATTCAGGTTTAAGAGTGTAGAGTGTGTAGAGTTTTAATATCTTGTCCTTTGTATGTAACAGTGGAGTTTTATAATTATGGTGGATACTAGATACTAGTAGAATATATTGAAGATTAATTTTTTTATGAAGGGCCGATCATGATGATGTTGATAAAATTGAACGTGATTAGGCTTTCATTTCAAATCAGGCGAGTGAAAAGGCTGCTGGTCTATAGAATTATTATTAAGAAATATAGCTATCGATGTTATTAAAACCTCGTTCTATTCTAATTGAAATTTCATTCAAAGTGGAAGAAATAATAATAATAATATGAAGAGCGAGAAGTTTGGAGTTTGGCAAAGGGAATATATAAATTTAGGTCTAGGAATTCAGCATTCATAAATGTAAAATATATGTACAATATATAGATGCGCAATAAGTGCAATCCATAGCATAATAAAATATAGGATTAAAATCTTGGAATATAATATAATGTAATGGTCAGGTCACTGGCAATTCTAGTGAGTTGTGCGTTGTGAATTGTGAGAATGCAAAGAAGCTTGACAAGATGTGAAAGTTTCCTCTCGATTCTTGATCTACGATCTACTGTTATTAATTTTTCAGCAACATAGCACAGAATGAACAAGTGTGTAGTATTGCATTTTGTATATTCTGTTTTCGATATTCCATATAGAAGCAGGATTACTGTACTATTACCAATATTTATTTATGTGTTTATAAACACAACAAATGAAGACAATTCAACCATATTCATTGAGCATTGAGCCAAGTGAGTAGGCTTGTGCACTAACAATAACAATAGCTGTTCTCTATTCTGTATTATGTAAAAAATATTTACTTGACCGACTGATTTTCAAATAGAAATTAGAGTTGTAGCAACAAAATTTTGGATACAAGCTGTACAATGTAACATTTCAAATGTGTGTAACATTTTACATTGAGGAGCGAAGGAATAATAATTCCAATAATAACTCACGAGCCAGAGTCAACAATAGATTTTACGAGAGTTGGTCAAAATCAAAATGTCTATGAGAATGTATATTCATTCTAGAATTTTACATTGTGGATACATCCATAAAATTGACTCACGTTTGAAAATATTCCCAACAGTAAATTTTATTAAAGCCCAAAACTCAAAACCAAAAATTCTACACTCTACATTCACAAGATATTGTAAAGAGATAAGCAGAGGAGGTATAAGATAGTAGATATGAAATATGAAGGAGGATTGAATAATAGTAATCGTAATGATAATAATGATGATGATAATGGTAAGACATGGAACTTTCACTTTACTTCAAGCCGAGCCAAGCCAATAAGCCTCAACCTCAGTCAACTATAACAATCTTCAAATATGTATAATGTATACATACGCAGCACATTTTTTCTTTGCCTACACACAATAGTATGAATACATTAGAATACTGTTACTGTTCTACATGTGTACTTTGTACTATGAGTGCTGAGGTACGTTTACGAGCTGCAGAATGTGTATGTGTGTAAATGCACTTGCAATTATTTCATCTCTCTCTCTCTCTCTCTCACTCACTCACTTCTCACTTCTTGCGTACACTTTTGTGCCAGTCACAATTATTATAGGTATGTACACTGTACACTGTACATGGTACATAGTTTATCGGCATGCTTCATTCTTCTGTTTTTCCATGCACACAATACACAAATGCACAGTGCACGCATTATGTGTTATTATTTACTATTTGCTATTTGTTGCAATTTATGATACAAAAGTGCTACAGTACTTTTGGACTTTGGTTCGAAGTTTCAAGTTTCGTTTGGTTTGCGTAGGCATTATTATTAGTATTATTTCATTGTTGCACAGTTACAAAATGTTTCTATAGATAGATAAACCGATGTACAAACTACTACATACAATATGTAAATACATGATATATTTAAGTATTAAATACGTATGACAAACACGTACAACGTACAGTATTACAGTAGTACAGGTATAAAATGTAAAGTACAGTGTGATACTACATACTACTACAAGTACAAGTACAAGTACAGGTCGTATAAATGAGATGAAAAGGTAAAATAAAGGGGAAACTAAGCCAAGGAGATAAAACGTCATTCGCTCCTTCACACAACAGTACTAATAAAACACTAAAAACTTAAACGATGAATATGAAATTGCACTATTACAACTACTACTGTCATACACATTATATTATACTATTGTACAATATACAATAGGTGTACAGTGTACAGTGTACAGCGTACAATACACATCAAGTGCAGCTCGCTCAACTCTCAATATTTATATGCATAAGGTTAAACCTCGCTCAGGTTTATACCTCCTTGCTATCATTATCACCATAACCAAGCAAATTCGTCCACTCTCTACCATACTCCATGCTCTAATATTTTATGCATTTAATTTTCATAATCAAGTGTCCTCCTGACTCAGTGAAAGACATGCAAGTGTTCATATGTATATCTATGTATTTTTGTATACAATATATAATATATATATAGTATACAGTAGATATACACACAGCATGCATACAAATTGTACACATACTTCATATTTCACAGTCATGGTGAATAAAATAGATAGGTATACGATGCTATTCTTATTAATATAACTATATATACTATGCACTATGCACTCTACACTGTTGTACGTGATATATGATATGTTTTAATTTTTTATTTCTATAAACGTCCTCAGTCCTTACTCAACATGAAAAAGGAAACGGAACCAAAACTAAACCAACTATTGTTTGAAGGTTGAACATGATTTTAGAAGAGAGTTTCGAATGTCGATTGTCGATAGACTTGTGTACAATTAGTCTCAGACGCAAAATACTATGTAATAAAAATATTATACTGCTAGTAGAACAAAGAACGAGTAACATGTGTATTTTTAAATCTTTGACCGATAAAAAAAAGTATAAGTGTTCCTTGACAAGATTCAAATAAAAAAAGTACAAGAGAGAAGCGATTCGCCTTTATATAAAATAGAAAGAATATTATTATCGTCATTATGGTCATATTTGTAGAGTTTTTACGACTTGTACAGATAGGCAACTACAAACTACTTGGACTGATTCGACGACTGATTGTATATTTTTACATTTTTTTTAGTCTTTATGGTTTTATTTATTTCTACATCAAACGTTGAACAATTGCTAGTATTATTATACTATTATTTATCACTGTTGGTCGCTGGTGCTACTGCGAGCTGCGAGGTCTTTCGTTTTTGTTCATTATTTTATTATTAGCGCTATGTGCTTGCAATTTACAATTTACGCTACTAAAATCAACCGTCAAAAATACATACTCTAGACCCTAGATGCTTTCAAGTACATATGTACACAGTTTGTTATACAACAGATTCATAGAACATTTGACAGTAGAAATAACGAAATTATTATAATGATTAAATAAAATACTGTACGAACAAATTCTATGCATAGAGTATAGAGTATAAATACATGCAAATATGTGTATATTGTAGATACATGTAAACTATACCACAGCTGAAACTGAATGTCATGTCACTGAGTAGGAAGAGAAGGAACAGCTGACTCGGCTTTAACACGGCTTCAAAAGTTGAGTAAAGCCAAGCCAAGCCAAGTCACAAAATGTAAAAAAAGACATAAAACCTTGTGTATCTAGTATCTACAAATATCATAATATATATAGATTACAGATATGTATGTGCATTCAATTTGGTTTGTTGTTGTTTTTCATCCTGTGTTGGCTCCTCTTTATGAAATGGTAAAAACAGAGCTTATCTCAAAGTCATTAAAAGGATCAACTTTGACTACACACTGCACTGTACACTATACATTGTATATTGTATATCTATCCGAGGTTTAAAACTTAGTTATCAAATTAGATAGGAGTTGGAATAAAATGGTATATCAAGAATTAAGAAGAATGTGGGTATCATATGTTGGTGCGTGTGATAAGAAATCAGTAATTTACTCCATGTTAACATGAACTGTGAACTATGAACTATGTTTTTTTTAAAACATACAAAGTTAAATGTCCTCTAGTAATAGGATTTTTCATAACCATGTTTGTAGATTCTAGATTCTACATTCTAGTGTCCAGTGTTTAGGTGGCATTTCCCTTTGATTAGAACATGTATAGTGTATACAGTACAAAAGTAAATATACTAAATACTCCTTATCTCTTGAACAGAATAAATCATAAAACATAAACATGTGAACAAAATCACAAGTGCAAGTACCATGAAATTTAGGGAAAAGGCAGGCGAAGGAAGTGCAAGGAAATACAAAATACATACATTGTACGTTGCACATCATGATTTATCATATACCAGAATTTGTAAGTGTACAATATGTAATTTTCAACACAAGGTTTTTGACGACAATGAACAATGAAGGATGAATAATGAATATGAAACATGAAGGAAGCAAAGACATACTTTTATGTATTGAATTTCAGTTTAGAATTCGAATTATTATGGAAATTTTCCATATTGTATTGAGGATTGAGGAGGATTGAAGCAATTAAGAATTGAATGCAAATTTTTTGTTTCACTGGGTAAAGTTTTGTTCTCTTTCTCTATTTGTCATTATGTTTGTATGTACATCATTGTACAATATGCTATTTACTATATCAGCATGTGAATTATAAATCACATTGAATATGACAGGTTTGTTGGGATTGTTGTGCACTAATTAAGAACAACAATGTTCTCTATCCGTAAAGACCAGAGTAAAGTGTACAGAGTACAGAGTGAGTGAGCGAGGGAGAGAGACAAAACAATTCAAATGTTGTACAAAACTGCTTGATTTTTTTGCAAGAATTTTCACATTGTTTCATTTTCATTTGATGTACCGTTACTTTTTGGTGTATCCTACAAAATATCTGTACGTACTAGAGAGTACAGAGTTGTAGTGGAATTGAAAACAAAATGTGATACAATTTATAATACAATACAATACAAGACAATACGATACACAAACATAAATGCGTACAGCATGACATTATGCGTGTAAGAGTAAACATGTATGTGTAATATGTAATGTAGGTAATTGTACAGCTAATTGTAATTTGGTTGTGAGTTGTGAGCATTGTCTGTGTGAAAATACAACACGTACAATCTGTGATGTTATTAGTTCTGGTATTAACTATTTATCTCTCTCTCTGCCCATCTGTATTATGGAATCATGTCCATCAATACCAATATTATTTTACTGTGTGTATTCGAGGCTTTTTATTTTATGCAGAGTTCATACACGTTACGATTTGTATAGAGAGTGTAAAATGTACTGTGTGCATTGTGCATTGTACATTGTACACCTATATTATATAAATACAAATGGTCGAGAGTACATGTATAATTATGTAAAAATGTATTTAATTGTCATGAGAGTTGCTCTTTAGGTGCCGCATAGAAAATAAAACCCCCTGATGTCTACTCGTATAGAAACTTTGAAACTATGAACTAGGAAGTTTTCACTTCCTGTCTTGTCCCCACTCTATGTTGTATGTTGTATGGATTTGATAAGAATCAGCGTGAGGATATTAAAGCTTACTCTCCTTCATCCGCATAGTAACTAATATTCCTTTAATTTCCTAACATTTACGCCTATCAACTGACATACACAAATACATAATACATTAGTTTTTTGAGGATTGAATATGTTCTACAATATTATATCAAATTGTATACATCTCATGTATTCAATGCAATGGATGAGTGACAATTTTACGGATATACGGATGTATATGTGTGTACGTGGAAAATGGAAATGCTAAAATTTTCCATAAATAAGTTGTGTGAAAATTGTGTCTAATGTAATTTTTGTAGGGAAAGAAGGGAAGGGTAAAGGGTGAAAAAAGGATAAAGGGTGAAGAACACAAGAATAAAGACAAGTCAAATTGAACGATTGAACGGGATGATTAATTTAATATGATGTATTTCATTTAATATAGTATTTGTAATATTTACCGTGTTTATGAACGTGAAGTTTGATTGTGGCTTTTTTTGTTTACTCTGATTACAGGTCACGGAAGCGGAGGCCAAGTTCTGGTAATCTGTTCAATCAACCCATGTTATCGTCTCTGCAGAATGATTCAGGCGATGTGATGGATGAATGTACAGCTGCCATGGTCAGTTTGAATTTTTTTTGGAATGAAATAAAAATGCCATAATAGTTTCCTTTAGCATTTTGTTCAAATTTATATTATGATAAAAATGCATGACAATGAACTTTTTCAGAAAAAATTAAATTCATCTTTTATTTGATTTTATTTTTAATTTTACTTCGTCCAGGTTCTCATGAGTCTTTCTTGCAGCCCACAACAATGGGGAGAACACAACGGTAAGAATATATTGAAATCTTTTAGTTTTTTTTCTTTTTCTGGGCCAGTTGATTTTTATTTTGTCATCAGCCATCAATATTCAATATCATACTATATGATTCATACACCATAAAAACATGGTTAAATGTGGTTAGTTTAAATATATTTAGAAAAGTAGGTTACATAGTTTTCAATTTCAAATTTCAAATCACTGAAAGAAAAATTGAGCATGGTTTTGTCTTTTGTCACACGTATATTTATTACCTCTATGTTGACTCCTTTATCTATACTCTATGCATATAATATCGATATAGATAAGTGAAAGATATAGTAGAACGTTTACCTATTTTCTATGTGTGTTTCTATGAGAGTGTCTATTCTAAATTCTAAATGTGTGTCAGGAAGTACACATCATAATCTTTATATATTTGACACTAGAGTGCTAAAACAATTATACAACGTTAATTGTGTCTATATACAATTTTCAATTTGGTTCACAGGTACATATATTATATTACGCATTACGTCTTCATATTATAATTTGTAGTACCAATAGCTATTTTTTAAGTTTTCATATTTCATATCTATTCAATATGTATATAGTTGATAGTTGATGACCACCCTTCTTCTGTGTCATCATCTCAAGTATCTACAATATTTCCAATGCCCACTAATTTCACTACGGGATGTAAATTCAGATAGGAGAAACTTGAAGGAGGAGGATTAAACAGAGAGAATAATAATAATAGGAAAATACTCTCAGCTATAATATGTACCGTTAATGTTAATCCTATTCAAGGAGTGTGAGTGTCGTATTCACATATATACTATCTAGTATACGTAATTAAAATTTGGAGAAGTCATTTTTCATCTCGTTATTCGTACTTCATACTTCGAACAAGTTAGAAAAGGAAGAAGAAGAAGAGAAAAAGAGATAAGTCAGAGCATTTGGAATCTCAACTCGATTAGCATGACCATTTGTACATTGTCATTAGCTATTAGGTTAAACATTAAATATGTATATGCACAACAATATGCAAAGGACAAAGGACTTTGGGATTTTAATCCCTGATGGTTCAATTTTTTTACCCACATAATAATGTATAATATATATATATATCAGATATCAGATATACAGTACATGCACCACACACATATCTAGATTCTCCGTTCTATATTCTATATCATCAGCATTGAGAATTATGAAGATGAAATGTGAATTGGAAATTGAAATGCATACGAGATGTGAGTAGTTAACACATCATAAAGTTACAATTTAGTGCATATAATACTGTATTCTTGTCCTCATTGCATTTATCTGTTGCGTAGAGTGTACAGTTTAGAGTGTAGCATTACACTTAAACTCTAATAAAATTTGTGTATCAATGATGATGATTGGTGCATATGAAATGGAATCAAGGAAAATGTCATTCATTGCAGGCCTTTTGTCACCAAGAAAAAAAGTTGTTTAATGGAGTAGAAAAAGAAAAAGAAGAAGAACCTTGGGCACTCAGTTTTCAGTATGCACAATGCATAATTGATAATCTGATCCGATCAACATTCAACATCCAACTTCCAACGTGTTTTAATGTTGTCCGAGTGTAAATGAGAAAAGTGAAAAATTGATATGGATAACGAAAAGAAGGCGAAAAAATATGACATTTGAAAGGATATTTATTGCAAATAGCAAGTAAATCAGTAACCAGTAATCAGTAGGTTGATGAAAGATGAACATTGGAAATTGAGCATGAAAGAGTTTCCATCTCGTTTCGTTTTTATCGAAAATCGAAATTGAGAGCTCTATCAACTATCAAATTTTCAAATGTCATCAGTCATCAGTCAGCATTGTAGGATTTATTACCGTAGATTGTAGATATCTTACCTCTTTTCTTGAACACATTTCTGATAATGGAATGGAATGGGTTGCATTTAGGAATCGTGATCTCTTTTTCCTTGTACGAAAAAAATTGGATGATACAATACACAATCCACATAGAAATGCATGTGAGTGTAATCGTAGATATATTATGATAATATATATAATACGGTTGAAGATGTTTCAAGTTTCAAGCATGTTCATTATTCACCATAATATAGTGATTCTTCAGCCATATGCACAGTGTACATTGTACATATTATTCATCTATATGTATTAGCTGTGTAACGGTTCTATTTGTGTAGTGGTGGTGGTATTGGCAGTTGTAAAAAGTAAATACTTTACTCAGATGAAAAAGTCTGTAGTGATAGAAAGTTGTTCAACAAAGTTACCTAACCGCGTCATTGTCATTGCTGACATACATATGACAAAACAGATAGTAAATAGTCGACTAGAAGATATAAGACTCGTGCAGATAGATAGACAGATAGATGGTGGATTGTAGATAGTAGTCAAAATAAAATAAGTGTGAGCTTTCCTCTAATAAATTATAAAATCAAGAGAACGTAATTCTATTCTTATGTTAGATTTATTTATTTTCTGCATAATTTTCCACTCATTCTTCTTTTTGTGCTTTTTGTTCCCATCGTTTTACTTCTTTTTGAAATATTTAGTATTCTGTTCAATGTGCATTTTGTGTACCTCATTGCATGATAAATAATTAACTTTTAAACTCCATTTCTATCTGTATATTATTTTCCTACAAATGTACATTGTACATACAACTGGAACACAATACTTGCCCTCAGTTACAACTTCAAACAAGGCAGAGTACAGCAAGCAATGAACATTGTATGCAGTATTTTTTTTGAAAATAGAGGAATAACAAAGAACTATCTATCTGTACGGCATTTTCTTTGTCAATAAATTATTATTAGTCATCAGTCATTATAGATTGAGCTTTGGTGGATGTTGGATGTTGGATTTCGAATGGTGAACGCTGCACGCATCTCATGTTAAGATAAATATACATGAAAAAGAATTGGCAGCATTCATTCATTGTTATACATTGCACATCGCCATTGGAATTTTTTTCTGATTCCTTGAGCCAATGCAATCCATTCCGTAAACCAAGTCAAGTTAAAAGGAGCAAGGAGTGGTGTCCATTCTTTTTTTTTATTGTTGGATGTTGGATGAATGATGAAGATTGAAAAGGTTGCAGAAAATAAGGATCATGATGATGATGGTAACGTAATGCAAGGGAGAGTTTTGAGCTTTGTTTTATTATAGAATTATCATCCTAGTTACGCTACATTATTAGTGTTTTTTATTTGGTATGAATGCAGATTTCAAAACCAAAGAGGAAAAAAAACATTAGATGAATTCATGTCGATAGCTAGCTGCAATATCGTGAAGTTGACGTTGAAGTATCAAGTATTCACGCGAGTCAAAATTCAGAACCATCACACATAATTGTTATGATGATGATGATGATGCTCGTATTTGTATTTATTAGATGCACACAAAAGTACTTAAGTATACAAGGGTATAAAAAATAGAATAAATATATGTATGCACCAAACGTGCAGTAATGAGAGTGTAATGTGATAATGGTGATAAAACGAATTTACATAGATATACAATGTAAAATATAGTATTATTGTTATATGTAGTGTTTATATGAGTAAAAAATGTACACTTACGACTTATGGTGCATATGCATAAATGTAGACATGGGGACTGTGTACATAAGGTGCAGTGAAAAATATGGAAGGTTGTAATAAAAATCAGGTGATTCAAGGTCCTATATGTTTCCTACGGATACAACGTATACATACATATATTTTACATTCACTACAGTATCTACTATCTACACATCAAGTATGAACTATGAAGTATTGCTTCTTTACTGTATGCATCTTTCTTACACACTACAAACATTCATACGTGCATGAATGCATGTGTGATTGGTGTATACTTTATACTGTATACTTTTAATTTTAAATGCCTCCGTAATTTTTTTTAAAGTACACGTAAAGTATTCTCTCAGAGTTTTTCTCATCTGTCCCTTCAAATCCTATTTATTTTTTTCCCATGCTCAACGCCCAACATTGAAAATATCTATTATTCTTTAACTAATACGTACAAAGTACGCCGTACACAGTATACATAGTAAATCAGAAAAGGGTGTATACTATAATATTACTATACTCACAAGTCAATGCACAGTTTCGTCACCATTATCATGAACTTTGAATTCTGTTGATTGTAGATATTTTGTAGATAGATGGATACATTTAGGTTTACTGGAGTTATTTAAAAATTTAAAGGTCCGTGTGTATGGACTATAGACAATCCACAATGGGCTGTTTTTGTGCAATTTTCCCATCATCTTTTATTGATATACATGTGCCATTATTGATTTCCCTGACATCCGATATCTGATATGCAGTAATGCAGTATGTATACATATGTATTTAATAATAGTTTGGCATTTTGTTTATTGATTTGACTAAGAATGTGGACCTGGGATTTCAAACATGAATGAATGATATTTGTCCTTTGTACTACAAACTAGAAACTACAAACTAGAAATCAGAATAACTGCAGAGAGATGCATTTTTCTTCTTCTTCATTGGCATTATTACAATAACTATTTATTATTAATATATTAGCATTTAGCATGCTCGGCTGTAAAATTAGGCGCTGGCACTAGCAACCGTGGCAGTGTAGAATGAGCAACTAATTAAAGTTCTTGTTTTCAAACATTGTTATGATGCATTCTGTATTATGCACCTTGTACGTTGTATGTCATGTGTATAATGTGTAATGTGTAAGTAGCATGATCATGATTGCATAAAAAATAGTCCTTGGGTTTCATTAGCGGTTAGTTTGTTTCGGTTTCATTATGTATGTCCTTCTGTCATGCTACTCTATACTCTATACTCTACTCTTTACTGCTGTAGTTATTCCTGAATGTTGAAAAAAAAAGCTCATTAATCCTAATACTTGAAAAACGTCCAGGAAGATACAAAGTGGATAGATACTAGATAGAGAAGCAGAAGCAGAAACCAAAACCAAACCACCTCTGTAAAAATGCACTTCACATGTCACATTTCTTTTAACCATGTTACACTCTCATTGCATCTCATCATGCATCATCATGTATGTTGTATGTAGTATGCAGTATGTATATTAGTTGGGTAGATAATAGATAATGGATGAATCCACATGTGCATATTTTTGTGCACTTTTGCTATTTTTCTACAGTACTACTGTCACTGTGTTTCATGTCAAGTACATAATCTGCTTCTCCTTTTTATTTTTTCGTCCTATTTTTTTTGTGTATTTTTATGCGTACTCAATACTCACAT
Organism: Sminthurinus aureus; assembly: GCA_034698265.1. Classification (NCBI taxonomy): domain Eukaryota; kingdom Metazoa; phylum Arthropoda; class Collembola; order Symphypleona; family Katiannidae; genus Sminthurinus; species Sminthurinus aureus. The sequence continues at coordinate 18,752 of JAQGBH010000349.1, read as the reverse complement.
ATGGTCCTAATGGCCTTTTTAGCAAACGGCAAGGAACACAGAAAGTGAAGAATCCTTTTTCTTTCTTTCGCGATTTTGAATGTTCAAATGTTCAAGTTGTACTTTGTCCTTACTCCATAGTCCATACTCCATATTCCATATGATCATCATTAGGATTGGGAGTATATGTATATATGTATATGTGCATATGAATGTACAAGAAAAGACAGATGATTGGGAGGAGAAGGGGAAGAAGGAATGAGAATAGAATGCGGAATGCAGAAGAGTTGCACATTGCAAAACTTGCACTTTACACACACAAAACACATGCTTGTACTCACTCAAGATTCAAGACTCGAGAATCAAGAAAAAAACCATAACACATTCGACATTGGAGCGACATATAATAAAAGTATCTACTTGCTCGGTATATTCTTAGATCTGTAATCTGTGGATTGTACATTGTACATGCATGTATATAAATATGTGTGAACTTTGCAAATACAGTGTGCAGGGGGAGTCACAAATATTAATATTAATATTAACATTGCCATTTAGAATTTAGAATCACGAGGTAACTTGGTGGTATGGTTATTTATTTAGGAGGGGAAGGTTGTAATGAATACAAATACAAATAGGAATTCTAATACAATCTCCAATCTCTATGCATCCATCTAAGATTACACTTGTGTACAAAAATGGTCGTGTGTGTTGTGTTTGTAGTTTGTAGATATTACAGTTGATGCTAAATAAATGTGTAATGTGTGCAGAACGAGAATGCTCCTTGCTGTTATTTTGGTGATTGAGATGAAGAGATGTGGTGAGATTCGTTGTTATATTACACATGTTATATGCTATATGCATGCATGAATGATGTGCACATACATAAAATGCAAAAATCAGAACTTGTACTCGTACTGGGTTTTAGGACCATTACGAGAATGCTTAAAAATGTGTATAAAGTATAAAGTGAGTGGAATGGGACTCAAGTTTCACTGATGAGATAGTAGAGGAGAGGGAGGTTAAAATGGTCGATTGTAAATGTTGTTTTACGCTTCCGACCTTGCCGTTGTTGGCAGGTGACTAAAGAGAGAGAGAAGTGAGAGAGCGAGAGAGAAAGAGAGAGAGGGCGAAGATACATGTATAATATAATCAATATGCTACGTTATGCTATCCAATCCTACGAGTATGTTATGTTTTGCTTTACTAAGCCGGCCGGTGTATGTGTATACTATGCACGATAATTTTATTATTACGTTGTTAGTTGTTATTGTGCGGACGTTTTTTTTTTTGCAATCATTTTTTTGGGCTTGCCTGTCCTTTTAAATACCTTGGCGTATTCAGTATTCAGTATACAGTTTACACTGTGCACATATGATATAGCATCTACTATCTATGGTGCATGCATCGCCATTGGATAGTTGTATATACATTATACATACATGTGTAAATCTAGCTATAGGAACTATTGGTTCTCTTGGGACTTGATATGGCGTGTACAATGTACATGGTACATGGAAAACATATATATGCCAAAAGATCCTTGTACATGACAAAAATCCTTGAAAGAAACCAGTGAGAAAAGGTTACTCTGCTCTTCCGTAATACGTCACACTGTCATAATACTATTTAACTACTCTGTATATTGTGTATGTTTTTTTTCTCGAGCAGCTGAGCGCTGAGCGAGTGAATTTTATTCTACTCCTGCGTTTTTGATCTACATCAGCATGAAATGGAACTGACTTAAATATAGGATAGATATTGTATGTCCTCTCTTCTGACTCTGTTCTCTCTCTATTCACAATTCTCCATTCTCCATGTAATTATCATGTATTAGGGATTAGTGTTTTTGACATTATACAGATCTAAATTGTACTTTTAAATGATCAGTTTCCTTTTCTTAATTGCTAACTCTCTCTTTCTGTATTTCTTTCGGTCGTTTGCTCTACATAAATAGGTTTATTCAGCTCTAAATTTTAACGTGTTTATTAGGCAGACTCAAAACTCAGAAGATATTCAAATGTCTCAAATCTCAAAGACATCATTCAGAATTTACAATTGACTATTGAATATGCATCAGAGGACAAATTGTGTCTTGTGTCACATAAAAGAATTTGAATAACAAATCACATGTCGTCCATGTTATTTCTTCTGATGGTTGATGGTTTTTCACCAATATCAGTAATACATAATATAGTATGATGAAGAAAAAACTGAGTTAAATGAGGAAAACAAAAATTGACCACTACTTAAAAAATAAGTATTCAAACCTCACACACACAATTGTAACATTGTGCGATGTAACTATACTTTTGACTTTGCTTGTAATAAATCATCGTGCACTAAATTTAATGTAAAATGTGAGTCAGGGTTACAGGATGATGATATTGTTGCTGAGTTTTGAGAATGGAATCTACATTCTGCATAGTTGTTTCTCTACGTACTATGTACTATGTACTGGGCTAAAAATCCTGATTATTCCTGACACTGCCCATCGTCATCTTCATCATCAGCATCAGCATGTCATGAATCATGATCAGATGTTTGTTTGTATTTTAAATTATACTAGAAATTAGCAAAGAGATGATGCTAGAATAGATATTTTATCCTATCGTATTGGGAATTGGGAACTGTGGTGTAAAAGAAATACTTTTTCTCCATCAACTTCCTTGTTCAACTTTTCACTGATCAGGATAAGAAAACGAGTATTATTTTTATTCTTGGTATAATATTATGTACGTATTATGATTTGATATTTCCTATACTCTATACACTATACTGCGTTGATGTGTACATGTGTTAAAACCCCATTTATCTGTGCTACATCAGTATTGTACTATTACTACTATGTATTTCTATTGTGTACATGGACATGAACGCATGACACGAAGTTTAGTATATGCGTATTTATCATGTTACATGTGTACTGTATACGCATGTACATATGATCCTTGATTATTATTTCATAGTATTTTCTATTTTAAAAAAAAGACAATAAAAATGTAAACAATTGTATAATACTACGTCGCTTGTAGTGCATACTGCATACTACGCATGTACATACCTCTCCTCTGATCATTATTAAGATATTCTCGTTTCTTCCCTTTAAACTTTAAACGTAGTCCTTGAAGAAATCTTGAATGGTCATTTTTCAATTTTTATTTTGACGCTATACTCTATGTACTCCATGCATACTCTATTCTGTATTATGTGTCGTAAAAAAATGCGTATTAAACACAAAGATGATTTCTTGCTTTTTTTTTATGAAAAAACAAATCAAGAGTGACTCGCGAGTGCAGAGAGCATTACATTTTAGATAGATAAAAATACACTGTGGATAGAAATGTGCTTGTTTTAAAAAAATGCAAAAAATGATTTCCTTTCCACTTCGAACATATGTGGGACTGCGTATAGAGTATAGATTATAATATTGCTACGTAATCCGTATACACTATACACTATATACATATATAGCCTATATCCTATATGTATAGCGTTAGGTTTTACTTTTATTTTTCAAACATTTACTGATAGTTATACAACCGCACTACAGGTATATGAAAGGAGGATAAAAGTGGAATAATTTTTTTTGTTTGTTCCTTTTTTTTTGCTCATCTCTCATCTCAAACCTCCAAAGTCAAAACTCCAAACAACTGTATTACATTCCAAATTCGCATCCTGAATCAACAGTAATATATCTATCTAGAATCCAGAGATTTGGATTAGCGTACCAAAAAATACAGATATGGAATATGACATGTATACATCCTTTATTAATAATTATTAATGGTACACTTTGGTCTAAAAAACGTGTAAAATGTCAAATTGCGAGTATAAAACAGGAGGCTAGATGAGAAACCTTTCATTAACATTTACAGTATGTCCGTGTGATACGGCGTAGGTTCTTTGCTCATTTATGCATTTATACAACTCGTGATTTTAACTACGCACTTGTGTATAGTGTAGAGTGTGAAGCGTGTAGTGTAAAGTCTATTATGTAAAATGTAGAAGGAAAAGAGTCGATAAAAGTATACATATATATAAATTTGTGTATAGAAAAAGTGTGTGAGATATTGCACAGATACAAAATACAAATGGCATACACTGTACACAGTTTGATATCGTACTATATACTATACTATAATTCAGAATACAGAATACAGATTTTCGCAAACGTGGTATAAAGTATAAATGCTGCTTTTATGTATGTATGTACCTTTACTTTTATATTTGATACTTGATGATGAAGTCTTCATCACATTTTGCACAGTGTCAAATAGTCTTTGTATTTTATATGTATCTGTGTATCTACGAATACGCATGCATTTGTCTCCACATCATTATATAAGTCTTATATGGGAAAATGCATTGAAAAATAAAGAGGTCGGTTGCAAAACTGATTTGTAATGTTGGGAGAGAAGAGCACGAGCCAATTTCTATTTCATCATCATTACAGTTCTATTCGGAATTTTGCATTTCACGTTTGTTGGTAACTTTTAACCATACCGCATACATAGCTTTTTGTCTCTTTAACAAACTAAATAGTAAATAGGAACGACGTCATCATCATCATCTGAAATCTGAAAGGCAGAGTAGAGGCAAAATGGGCCTAATCCTCTTTTAATGCAATGTACTGTAAACTGTAATGTAAATATCTAAATATATCTCTCTTATACAAGTATACATGTATAATTTAATATATATTCATGAATGTATTTCGTGCTGATGAATTCAGGTTGTAACTACGACGTTTACCAAGATAGTCCAAGTTCCAAGTATTTTTTGGAACAACAATATAGATACATGGCATAATGTGTAGTATAGTATAGTATATTATATATTATATTATAGTGTTATATTGTGTTAGTTGTTTACTATTTACTAGTTAGCACTTAGCACCATAAAATGTGCATTGCTGTATGTGCATATCGGTTTTTATATTATATAAGTTTTCCTGTCCTATTCAATGTTCAATATAATTTAATGTATCTCCTCCTGCATAGTCTCTAGTCTCTAGTACATATACTCGAATTAAATAATGTGATGATGAGGACTCGGAAAGAAGGGACTTGAAACTTGAATAGGGAAACCTTGAGTAAGTTTCGTTGGTTATTTTCCGATATTAAGAACGTTATTATTATGTTTTAAGTATGTACAATGTACGTGTAACATGTACCTACTTGTACTGCGTATTTTGTATTTTCTGTACAATTGCACATAAAAGGTTTCATACTATTACTACTATTTTTACATTCTAGGAATATAATGGTACAGAAAAAATAGGTATGTACAATGTACACTGTACACATATAGCGGATGAATTCGTAGAAAATAATGTGTAATGTGTATATGTATTTTCTATCGAAATATCCACAGTCATCCTCCTTCTTTCTATATGAAACCTCTTCTTTTTAAAGTAGAACATATGTAATATGTACAATGTACATCTATGAAGCATGAAGTATGAACATTGAGTATGATTCAGAAGGTTGAATTATTACGCTTAAATTTCTTAACCAGTTTTTTACTTCCTGCTGGATTCTGGAGTAGATATTAAAATTTGAAGATGCTCAGGGAAATGATCAAAGACAAAATGTTTTATGATAAAATGGCATAAAATCCGAATTTTTGAACACCAGTTTAAATTGGTGATTCATTTTAATCGTGTTATTTTATAACGATACTTAAATATTTCTATCTGTATGCTTGTGTGTGTGTTTTTTTAGTTTTTAGAGAAAGGGAAAACGCAAAATGTGTGTCACGTCATGAACATGGTGGTTTACACTTTACACACTACACATGAGTATATCTACATAACTGTAAATGGTGTAATATAAAACAGTATTACAAGTTTTACTACTCATTTTTATTATATTATAGGTAGATAGATAAATATTATGATACATGTTATGTGTGTGCACTCTTGGCGAATTTAAGCACAGTGATAATAAAATTAAGGATGACGAAATAAATATCTACAAAAATATAATAAGAAAACATTAATCTCATCATAAATAATATTACATCTTGGTTTGTGAGGATTATTTTATATTTTATATTGGATATGCATGAAATAGTAGAATACAGTAGTTATGTTTAGATTTTTGGGGAAGCCTGCAAAGATCTATTGTTTAAAGGATAAATATAGAATGAATGTACAAACTCCGGTAAACACTAAACACGTTAGTATGTGCATAACTATTTGCTTGTGTTAGAATAGACAATGAGGTGAAAATAAAAGTGGCTTTTATGAGTTTTGTTAGTGTTTTGATAATGCAGCGGCTGTTCTTGTTTTTGCTACCGTTGTCATTGTCGTCATCATCCTATCATCTCGTGTCATTTTATGACATGTTGATTTTAAGCACGTTTTCACTCTTTTCTTGTCATGCTAAGAAGTAAGAAGCTACATTTTTCTGCACATTCTTCTTCACATCACCTGTTCTAGTTTTTTTCTACTGTGTATTTATGGATTGTATGATTATTCCTTTGTACATTGAGCATGTGCTCGAAAACCATTAGTGTGTACAGACAGATATTTACTATTACATACTAGTACACATTGCAAATGCATACATTAGGGCGTTATTTGATTTGGTTTTCGGATTCGTTACATTGGTTTTAATAGCCTAAGTATAAAATGTGCAGACATGAGTTTTGACCTATTTTGTTTTGTGTATGATAGATAAATAACACGTGCAGAAATCAAAATTTTAAATTCACAATAATTTGAAAAAATTTTCAATAACCTTCCGCGTTTTGGTATTCTATATTCTGTAGTAATAGTCATCTGATTCTGTAGCAATTAAACCACTAATGAATTTTTTTTGTCGGTTGATTTGGATTTTGTGGTAGTTTCATAATCAATGCATGCGTGTCAGTCGTCAATGTCAGCGCTTATTTATTTTTATTTTTTTAGTTGTTTGTTTTTGTAATGTACATACTACATACGTATGCTCTAAAACGAAGCAGTTAAAATGAGTATATCTATTATTATGCACTAATATTGAATGAGTCTTTTGTTTTGCCTCTCCCTCTCTCCGTCATTTTTAATTTAAATGACGATAAATAAGAACATAACTACAAAGGACATTTCTCTTCCCGTTTACATTTTTTGACAATGGACACTCAACGTGATTTGTCTTATTATGAGAGAAATTAATATTATGTGACTTTGTAACTTCAACTCAATATGTAGTATCTAGTATCTAGTAGCTAATATCTGATCGAGAATCGAGAATGTTTCCTTATTCTTCCGTCTTGTCACAATATGCCATAAAATAAAAATCTCATTTTTTTTATTGAGCTTTTAGTCTGCATATTAAAATTTGGTGCGACACTGTTTATATAACTTTTGAATAACTCATAACTCATATACTATCAATATAATAATATAATAACCAAAACAATGCAACAGGCTTTTAGACAGGCAGGCTTTAAAAATTCACAGCAAAATTAATTGAATTAAATTGTTTGGTATTAGGAAATTACATTACGTAAAATTAAAAATTCAAGAGTAAGCATGTCATCAATACATGAATATATTTACAATGTACATACAGTGTACGGTGTATAAGCGTGATGACAGAGACACGAGTTGGGTTGGCTTTATGACAATAGCAAAATTTTTTTATAACAATAATAATACTCCGGCTAAAAGTAAGCAGTGCAATTATTGTAGTGTTAAAACACTATTTCAAATGTATCATAATACATTATATTATAAATTCACGATTAAACTGAAACTGAATGGATAAAGCCGATTTTTGTAACTACTTATGAATACTACAGGATTTGTTTATGTATTGTGTATACATACATGTTTAAACCTGTATGTACTTATAAGAGAAATTTTATTGTTGTTCTTATTATTTTTATTCTTATTGGAAAATGATATAGAATAGTTAAAACTGTTCTAAAGTATGTACGCTGTTTGGATATGTGCTTACGCGTATGTATGTCGTAGGTAAGGCTTAAGGCTGTAATAATGATGTTGTGTATGGTGCATGGATAGTTTTGGAATTGTTTTCATTCTATCATTCTATTGTTGGCTAGGCATTGTAATAAATGTGACCTTTAGCAAATATAATTCATCATTGTTACAGGGAATGACATGTGAAAGATTTATGACGTTTAGAACCTTGTATAAAAATTAGCATTTTAATTGTAAAGTTTCTTTACACGTATGTATAATGTATATAGGCTCATATTGTGTGCATTAAACTATTGAGCAACACACAACTCGAGCATATATAGACATACACATTTATACCTATGTAAGTAAGGGAAACTGTTTTACCATCTTACTAACTTGAGTATGGAGTACGGAGTATATAAAAGTTCGGTTGTTTTATCATTTTATGGGAATGTAAATGTGCATGTATACAATGCACATTTACACATTACATATGTATATAGTATATATACGTACACGATTACGCACCCTAAACAATGAAAAGTACAGTTTAATAAAATAATAACGACAAATACGCTTTACTGTTTCCACTCTATATACTCTACGTACAGCCAAACACAAATACAAATGCCGATAATAATAACAATTAAATCTTTAATAATAATAATAATAATAATAATTATTATTATTATTAACATTGTAGTTTTTATTCATTAAATAAATCTATTATTAATGAATCTATTTAACATTGAAGTTGTTGCATTTTTCTTGTGGACAACAAATACCAAGGTTAGCAAATGTTTCAAAATGTTTCTATGAACTGGTTTTGTTGGAAAAATTTCTACGCCAATGACGACGTACGCTGTACCATTTAAAACATATATTAGCCTTATTGAAAAATGAAAATAACATTAAAGTATTAATGGGAAATTCCGCAAAAATGTAATTTTACCCGAAATATATCGCACAACGTTAGTCAATTCAATAGGCAGGTATATTGAAGGAAAACTGGGGTAACTTTGAAGTTCAACTTCGAGGTTAATCTCATGATATTTTAAGTAAATATTACAGATTTTACGTTGTATTTTGTAGAGTTGCCTATAAACTTTAGAACATTGTGCTACATTAAAATTAAATTACAATTTATAATGAATAATAATGCAGAGCAGGCAGAGAAGTTTATTCAAAAGTCTATATAATTTGCATGTGCATTTTGCGATTTTCTTCTCTCCGTCAGTAGTATTTCTTTTTTTTTAAAGTAGTAGTATTGTGTTTTACCTCGGCATATTTTTCTGTATGTCTTTGATGATGTAATGGTAATGACAAGGATATGAACCTTACTCAATACTACATGACAGCTTAAATTCATAGTTTCAACTGTTACATTTCACGTTGTATTCTTGTGTCTTGTGTAGATATTAGATATTAATACTTGTAATAGTAAGGGGAGTCATCAACATAAAGGTTATACAACTGAACTGGTACATTTTTTAGATACTAGGTTCTTTTTTTGTATCATATGTTCATGTGTTTTGAATTTTGAATAATATTGATCCTGGATAAAAGTTGATGGAAGTTACATAAATAAATGTGATACGATTATGCCTACATAATAACATGCATGATTAGTGTGCCAGTGAATAAATTTGACTTTTGTTTTCAAATGAGTGTGATGCAAACTGGGTTTATATTATAAATTATAATATATTCATCAATCATCAATGAGATGGTTGTCATACTTTTACTGACTTTTACATGTAAAAATTGTGTGGGTGTGTATTCAGTATTCAGTGTTGAGCGTTGAGTGTCGAGTGTTGAGTGTGTATGCTTATTGATGACATTCAAATTATTTCAGTTTCTTTCTATTCAATTTATATAATGAAAACAAAGACGTACGAGAGATACATTATACATACATGTATAATTTCGTATTATGGAAAGCTGGTTTAAATTTCGGTTTAGAAAAAACTTGATGGTATATTACTCAGAAGTAATATGAAGCAGAATGATAGACATTGATCCGGCTTTTGCAATCCAACATCCAACACATGTGTTTTCTATAATAGTTTATTTGTTGTGTGATGATACAATTTAAAGATAAAATGTGAAAAACATACCTAATATAAAAATGTAGTGGTTTTTTTTGGTCGTTCGTTCACCTCTTGCACTTGGTCTTTGTCCTCAAAGGTCGAATTCGAATTTGAATTCGAATTTCTACACATATCCAGGCACAAAATGAAGCAGACATATAATTTCAATTTATAAGTACTTTTTTTATGTATCATCTATTGTAAATTATAAATGTACAACGTACAACCTCAATTTAATCTGTATCATTTCGTAACCTCTATCATGATCATCGTCAAGTGGAAACCTTTACCTTCTCAATAAACCAAAAAAAATGGAAATGGAATAATGTGTCGTGCAATGGGACTTTTTTTTCAATTATTCCATTTCCATATGGGAAAACACGAACTAGATAATATATCAAATGAATACATAACATATGTATTATGTATCAAAATAATAAAATGGAAAGAACGTGTGTGGTTGTGGCCGATGATGGATTTGAAATGATAACAAAAAGATTTCATATTTAGTCCATCAGTCGGCTTTCCATCATTTTATATCAATGGTGCATAGCTTGTCAATTTACCTGTTTACTAAGAGTGTAGTGCAGGTCAAATGAAAATGATAATGGTTATACATTTCAAATTTTAAACTTGACAATGGAGATTCACTCATAAATAATAAATACACAAACACATATACACACTTAAGTACAAACAGAAGAAACATAAAAGGTGATCCAGAATTATGATTGACGTGACTCGGTAATGAAATAAAGGATGTGTAATATATTATTATTGCATTGATGATGATACTATGCACTTGAAAACGTCAAATTGTACCTGCGTAACCTTTTGCAACTTTTTTATGACATTTTGTCAAGTGACAAAGTGAACAACGCTACATTTTACATTTGATTAATCCTTTTAAAACCCTTTAAAAAAAACTAGATCAAAACTGCATCAGAGCTTGCTTTTGATATCATTGTCTATTCTCTATAGAATATAATATAATATGTATTTTACAGCATATACTTGATTGAATGCTTTACTTGAATCTTGAATGCATTTGGATGTTTCAATTTTCAATGTTGCTCTTGACTTTTGACTTCCAACTCTTGTTATTTGACATTATAAATGTTATCGAAATAATAATCAAATCAATAGGATCTTTAGCATTTAGCGTTATGCGATTATTTATGAGAGATTTCTCGAGTATTTAGTATTGGTCAAAAACTGCACTTGGCAAAATAATAGATAAATAAAAAATTAGCATATTATTTATTTTAATTTAAAATTCATTGTAAACAAATCTTTTATGTACGGCATACGATGTAATTCCGTATGAAGTTTTAATTTTTCTATTGTTTTCTGAAAATAAAACAAGATAAACGAAACTGAGAGAGGGAGAGAGAGAACAGGAATTTTTATAAAATTTTCCCATTCAATGACTCTAATCTTTCCTTTTCCATGTATTATGTATTTCATGTTAAACTTGTAATAATATAAATAATACTCACACATTTGAAAAACCCATGGCTCATGTCATAACCCCTTGGAATTATCTTATCAAATTTTCTCTCCTTTAAAAGTACATATTAAAGATATTCATATTATAGTGCAGTGTGGAATATTATCTTGCATAGCGGTTCATGATCATCACAATCATGAAGTAAACATACAAACTTTTATATATACACACACACACACACACGTACACATTACACATGAAATCAAAGTTGCAAGAATTAGGATTTTGGAAAATGACATGGTAAATGATAATGTTAATGGTTAATGGAAAGAGAGAGAGAAAACTGTAAGTTGTATGTTTTACTTTGATTTTGTTTCCATCTCAATTCTCAATCCTAAATACACACACACGTATACATGTGTGTATAAATGCACGAACAGGGAATTGCATTGCAAGAAGAATAAGGAAGAAATTTGACAGTAGAACATGGAAATCAGAACCAGAACTAATATACAGATAATCATGTAATTGAAATTGCGTGCCAGGAATTCATTATTTATATGACCGAACAGAATTATATCTATATATTTTGCTATCTTTCCTCTTGTCTTTTCTCGTTCGGGTTCTGGCTGTAACTCTAGTTCTGTTTCAGTTCGACCTTTAATATTGTGAAAAGTGAAGAGGAAGATGGAAAATATGTGTGTATGTATAGAATATAGAGAGATTATAGATGGGCACAAAAGTAACTCTAAATGTGTGCATCATTTTGTTTCATTTCAATTCATTGAACGAAGAATCGATTGGATTCATTTCCTCCGTTTCCCTCTCTGCCTGTTCTACTTGTTCTTCGTTCTTCTTCTTGTTCCTCGCACTGTCGCTTTCGGAGTAATTACAATGACCATTAGAATAATATGTAGAGAGGAATTGATTAGAAATCCCCAGTAGGAATGACTTTATATACATTTTAAAGGATTTTTGAAATATTTATGCTCATTCCATAGTGGTTGATGGTCGATAGTGGATATATTTTATATGCATACAATGCAGGAGAAGAGTATTTAAACTACGGGCAAGTAAATTATCATCCACCATCCATATTCCAAACATTTCTCTATCCAGTATCCAGCCACATAATTTTATTCACCACGGCTAATGTACAATATACATGCAATTAATTTGATGGTGGTCAGTTGTCAGTTGTTTGGTTTGTAGATAGTAGTTGGTATTAAACATGAATTTATACGTATAAGACGTGAAAAGGGGACTGATAATCAAATTTACTAAGTTGTCCTACTATCTAATACTATAGCATGTTCATATGGATAGATGATGTAACCCTGAACAGTATCGCCGTCAGAATCTGATTTTAACTTTAAATAATCAAACTTCATTACTGTATGAAGTTTGATACTACTTTATTGAATATTGAAAACAGTGATTTTAGATTTAGATGTTTATGTGTGCACAATCTACAATCTACATATATTATGGTTTATGTATATGGTGCTTTGACATTGTGTATTTAAGAGATGGTTTAAGCATGCCATACAAAATACAGAATACAAATGTATATTATGCACAGAGTATATAAAGTATAAAATCCTTGAATATTTTAATTTAGTACAGTGTACGGCACTCATGGCGAGCATAGATAATATTATATCGATATAATAATATATAAGCACTCTCATAGTATTTTAAAATAAAAGTATGTATGTAAATATAGCATATGCATATTTATTTATATAAAAATGTTATGGATGCAGGAATTTAGAATGTAGTAGATATAGGATATGTAGGTAGTCCGATATCTGTGTATGTATTATGTACTCGTTGTGTTCCTCGTGTGTGTCCCTCAGCTCAGCTGATTTCCTTTTTTATCTCTTGTGTTTTCCACATAAAGTTAAGGTCATACACATGTACATATCGTAAATCCATGATCCATGCATCAGTATGAACAATCGAGAATAGAGATAAACAGTTTTTTTAAGGTGTAGTATAATACATGATACAGCTGGCCTGGAGTTTTTTTCTCTGAATAATAATAATATGCTACTTTTTCATGGTACTACATACTACGCACTTATGTATATTTAATTGAAAAAATAGCAATACTGATGTATAACGACCTGTGCATAAAAATATAATGAAGCAGTGATTTAATTTTACATGTTTTCTGTTTGGATTTTTTTAATAGGTATGATCTCGATTTCGTCTTCATGTTCTTCAAGTTCTTCAGGCGCCTCGTCCTGGTTAAGTACAACAGGCTCCAGTAATGGACAATTTACTTCTGTGACTTCCGGAGAAATGCATTACAATAATAATAGCCCGACTCCTTCGTCCTCAGTCTCAGATGATGGTATTGAGAGTGATAGTGGTGAATGGGATGAACCCAAGGTAAATTCATGGCATTTTTGAACATGGTTAACTATAAATATTTAATTATTAGATGCTATACTGTCCTTCAGGACTCCAGTAATGACTAATGACGGCTATACACAGACACAGGCTACAACTACGATTAAAGAAATATTGATGTTTCAATTATTAATGGTATCTACATTTTACATGTATTTTTATTCATTTTTCATTTTACTTTTCATACATGTACAGAAAAAGAAAACAAAATTGCTATACAAATGCACATGGCCCGGATGCATCATGGTAAAGGAAAGCTGTTTTGAAATTGAAGCTCATGTACGATATGCTCATCTTGGGTAAGTTATTCCATTTCGTCTATTTTTTTATTATTTTTTTGCATATTATATCAATACATATACACATGATAAATTATTGCTAGTTGTTAGTTGTACTCTGAATGTAGGGCAAGTTTTTTTTCAACTTTTATTAACTGACAATTCAAGAATTATGGATTCAAGTTAAATATGTTGGGAAGGCTAAAAAGCATTAATGTACTAAAAGAAAAAATGATACGGCCTAAATACATAGTTGTATACTAGTGTATGTGTATGTGTGTAAAATAGAGCTTTGCAAAGAGGATGAAACATTCATTTGAAAGTTAGAATTTGTGTTGTATCAAAAACTTTTAGCGGAAAGGAATTATTTTTAGCCGTGATGGATCATCATCATTATTATTATTATTATGATGAGTGAACGTAGAACATGTACATCTTGAATCTTGAGTAGACTATTAAATCTTGGCTTTTTTATGTAGTATCCGGATATATTATGAAATGTACGCACAGGAAAGTGCGTATAACTACTAGCTACGAATGACGTGTATAATGTTTATTTAATCTTAGAATGTAAATCACATGTGTACTGTGTACTCGATGATAAAAGTACACTATATAGAAATTTGTGACCTATATTATGTTATATTTTTGTTCAAGTTGAATGTGTGTGTAAAAAACATATATTGTGTACATGTGTACAGTTCTTATGAGAAGGAGTTGGTAAAATGAAGAGAAATGAAAGAGCATAACACAAAACACTTTAGCTTTTTTTGGATCTGCACAGATAGTGGATAATGTATTTTTAAACAACATAATATGACTGTAGTACAGTTTTTTAGTTCATCTCCGTTCTTCTTAATTTCCAACAAGCATAATATGTGTTTGGTATAATGTGTACAAATGAATTAAATGAAACTCATAAGAAGATTTATTTATTTATTTATTTGTTTGTGATATAGGCCAAAGAAAGAAGGATGTGGAGATCATGAGGAAGAATTTTACTACACGGAAGTTGAAGTATCTGATCTCTCTTCACCTGCACCGTCTTTGACATCAGCAAGTGGGCCCTCAATCAGTATGGCATTTTCTCCCACTTTATCTCATATGGACATGGTCAGACCTCCCAGTGAAGGTTAGTACACAAAAGTAGTACAGTTTTTATAGATGAATAGTTTATTTTTAATATTCAACTATTTTCTATCTAAATATACTTATTCATAAAATAGGTCAATAGAAAACTGCATACAATTTTGCAGTTTGCAGTACAGTATGTATACGTAATCAATAATAATAATAATAATAATGTATATTTTTATAGACCCTGAGTACAAATTAAATCTATTGAGTCAGCAGCAACAGCAGCGAAAATCTCCTAATGGGAATACTCAGAAGAAGCGACTGAGCCCAAAATCAAGTCCAGTACGACGACCTCGCGGTGACACAAAGAAATGCAGAAAAGTAAGTACATAATAGAAAACTGAAAACTCTGATACGGATAGATTTTTGGATGCAAGATCTATTATTTTTTAAAGATTTCAGTTTTTCTGTAAAAAATATTAACGTCTTATTTCTTTGATTTCTTTTCCTATAAAAAAAGGTTTATGGAATGGACCGAAGGGACAACTGGTAATTACTCCAAAATTAAACATTCATATACCTTATACTTATTAAAAATTAAATATAACTAATACTTTTACTCACAGACTGCATATATATATTAATAAACAGAGGAATGATTAAACAGGATAACAATTATATATTTTCAGGTGCACTCAATGTAAATGGAAGAAAGCTTGTACCAGGTTTGGAGATTAACGGCCGCTTTCTCCTTAACTTTTTGATTTGTTGACTGAGTACCGCTTTTCTTAGTCACCTATCGTAATAATAATATACTATTATATGTGTTATGCATAAATTTAACTAAAATTATACGTTCAACAAATAATAATTATAATTATTATTATAATGTACAGCATAATGTATAAGTTTAAGGCCAAAAAACAAAGCAAAATTGAAAAAGTACCAGATGATGATGTACTATAATATATTATATTTACGTGTAATATTGACGCAAAAGAGATGATATAAAGAAAAAATAATTTTACATACACGCGAAGCAAACAAGTAATAAAAAACCATTATACTCGTCAAATTATATATATGTAGGCATCTTCAAAAGTTATTACTATTGTTATGTATTACTACGAGAAATACTTATGTGTAAAAAACAGCGCGGACACGCTCTTGCAAATTACTATTCCAATTCAGTATCTATGTAAGCTATAAAATATGCATTGTGTAATAATCATCAAGTTTATACGAGAAAACGGAGGAAAGAAGTACATAAAGACGTCAACTTACAACAACAGAAATATACAAAAAAAACGGTATCTCAGCCATTCGCACCTGTAAGGAAAATAACGCGAATCGAAGTATTCCTATACTACACGACAAAGAGGGAATTTTTCTTTGAAAGTATGTTATTGGACTATCCAAAATCCGAAATACATAAAACATTTCTGTTTTGGTTTTACAAAAAAAATAAGATTGTACTGTACTCACCTTAAAAGTCTGGGTTTGTTTTATAGTAATTGGTCATTATTGAATTCTGGAGATACTCAAAAGGGAAACAAATAAGTCATTTTATAATTTCATTTATATATGTACATCAAGTATAAAATCTTGATTGGAAAAGACAATGAAAAGGTCATCTACAACAACAAATTGACAAGTTACATGAAGAATTCACAAGTAAAATTTTATAAAATATGTACATTCGAGGATTCAAAATTTTTTTAAACCAATTAAAGTAATGGAGTGGATACATAATATGTAATATGTAATCTAGAGAAACGAGAGAACGCAAAAAAGCAAAAAACTGAGATACTGTTGTAAGAATTCCAACGTTGACTCGCATATATATAATACGCAATGTAAAAAGATATAAATATGTTGATAAAAAATGTATAATAACGCAATTCGGATTCTATGTATGTATTTCAAGTCATCAAACTTTAAATTTAGTGATTACAAAACGCTCATAAATTGTGTTAGTAATTTTATTAATAAGGATATTATAACTTGAACCAAAAATATATAGCAAACGACAACATGTATTCAGATTATTACAATTTAGAAATTCCTTCAATAATCAGAAGTTAAGAAATTCTACTCATGTTGTAATAATGGAATAATATATTATTATATTATAGATACAAAAAAAAATTCATTTGACTATAACAAAAAAATAGATAATGATTATTATGATCAATAGTAATTATTATAAATTATTTTAGTAGTAGTAGTAAAACAGAGTAATAACATAACACTACATAGATAATATAAGATGTACGATGCAATCGATATGCTATACTATAAAATCTTGTCTTGAGTCTGAGTCTTCATAAAATGTATATTTGCGTTTAGGAGAAAGTATAGAGGAAAGAGAAAGTGAAAGCAATATGTGTATGTTTAAAAAAACATATATTTTTCTCATTTTTGGTTGATTATAATGGAAGACGGAAAGTTATATATATATGCGCGAGGGATTGTGGTCTGTTTCTTTTTATCCCATTGATTTTAATAATGATTTAAAATATTTTAACTTCTTGTTGCTTGTGTAATTTTTTCGTAAATATAATAGACATCAGTTTGTTACTCGATTTGACAAAATTTTGCACCATGTTTTCATGTGTGTGTGTAGAACTATGCAAATTCTTACAAGAAAGAAAACCAACAGAAGTGAAAGTATTTACTTTGATGTGTACATATAATTATATGGAGAAAGTAAAACAGAACTAAACAAATATTATATAGAGGCTTTAGAGCTACAATATATATTATATAGTAACAAAGAAACATACATAAAAAGAGTAAAACCACACAATAAAATATATACGTCATTATATATTTTTTGATGATTTATGCATTACATATTACAAATGTATTGCTAAATTATTTTACAAAGGCAATTATAATTAATCAAGTAACTAGTTATTCACTTATAGTTTTAACCTGTTTTAGTACATAGAATCGTATATATCGTATATCGTATCACACAAATTACATTACCTTCTAGTGACAAGGGCATATATTTTTAATTATTACTATTATTATTATTACTACTATACAACTACATGTATTCATATATCTATATGTTATGTTTTATTGTTCTCATTATATAGTTTTATGTTTTTTTTGTTTGTTGTCCTTTGTTTTTAATCGTTAAGCGGATAATATCATTTACTATGTATAACTATAATATATATATTATATGCTATGGATGTAAAAGGTGATGCTTTCTCTTCAAAGATGAGATTTCTAGTAACGCTAAAAAATGTTGATGCAATCCAAAATCGAATCAAAAATAATACATGTTGTTTTTTTTTTCGCTGTTATGAAACGAATAATAAAAGCAATTTTGTTATTATTATTAGATAAATAAACATAGGGAAGAAAAAGAGGTAGAAAAGGTATAGAGAAAAGACGATCCTTTGATTCCATATGATCTGTTTCTATTATTGGCGTGTTAGAAAAGTAAATTTGTCTTGCTTACATATATCCTTGAAAAATCAAACGACTTGCACGAGAAAAAATTTTGGTGCACAAACAAATTCTCTCTTATG